>JAZHYW010012583.1:45000-234536 GCA_037355805.1 Ixodes ricinus
CATTGAGGGCTGGTGTCCCGCGTCCCGCAAGAAATTTCAAAATCTTCAAAATGTCCCGCATTTCACATTGTCGTGACATTCCCTACGCAAATTATGGCGCTTCCGAACAAGGGGCCACGGGGAAGCGCGGAGGTCGCTGATAAACGTGTGAATCTCGATGGTATGCCATTTTCTATCCAAGCACTGCGGGAAGCAACCGTCGTTCTTGCAGAAGACAGACGCGCATGAGCCGTTGTGACTCTCCCCTTCATAGCAAATTGCTCATTTTGGCAAGCAAAGCCATTTTGGCAAATTTGGCAAACCAACCATTTTGGCAAATTTGGCAACAAAATTGCTCGCCAAAAGTTGAAAAATAAACTATTGTAATTATTTGCACATGATACTGTATCATGCGAAAGGGTTGTTGTGGAAAGCTTTTTTTTGTGTGTGTGTGAAGATGGCCACACAAGGCAAAAAACCTGCAACTCACAACGGTCAAAAAACAAAAACAAAAGGTTCTATTTTCGAGGAGCATGTTAGTATAAGAGTAAGTATCGACAGGAAACAATAAGCCGAAAAATATTTCCTGTTTCCAATTTCCTTTTGATGCATTGGGGTCTGGTGCAGTGGATTTTTATGTTTTCAACTTAAAAATTGCTGCAGTTTTAATAAAATGTATATCATTACAATCACTGGGAGTGAAACATATCTTAGTTTAATTGCCGCGTACAATTTTCAGGTGTATAATATGCTTTCGGACAGCACAGGATTTCGGGGGTGCACGTTGATGAATTAATACTTATTTCTTGAATCGTAATGAAAATACCGTCCTCCTCTCTTACTCCCCCCCCCCCCCCCCCGGTTAGGGTGTCCCGCTTTTCACCGGCAGATCACCCTACCTAGCACCCAGCAGCCAGCGAACGTGCTTCCCTACCCTTCACGTTCAGCTGCACCAAGCTCTGAAGAACCACAGAGGTCTTTCGTCTTCAACCACGCAGTTGCATCTCACAAGCGCCCAAGCACCACCTTTGACCCCATGGCGCCAGGACCAAAGTTACCAACAACCTTACTGCCAGCGACCAGTCTGCTACTACTGCGGCATCATGGGCCATGTCGCTCGCCTTTGTCGGCGCCGACGTCAAGATAACGAGGCTCGCTACCACTACGAGAGGCTACCAGCATTCTTCTAGAAGGGACAACTCCAGGGATTATGATGATGGTTTCCGAGACAGGCGTCGTCGTCACTCGCCTTCATCGGACACATATCGAGTACCCCGCACCTCCACCAATATGAGACGAAGACCAAGAGTCGACGACCGTTTTTATGTCCGCACTTTTAAGCATTGAGCGCGCCTCTGCTCGCGCTTCCAGTTCAAGCGCACGCGGGCCTCGTCCTCATCGGCCACCATGCTGAGAGACGATGAAGGGGACATCGTGAAGTATACACGTCACAATATATATATATATATATATATATTGTTACGTTTTCAATTTACAAGAGGACGTCCATTACCGAATTACACCAGATTAGAAGTGTGTCACGTGCCCTCTGCACGCGCATCGTCGTCGTCCTCGGTGAGGTTCTGGCACGCGCCTCAGCAACATCGTTACACTATTTCCCCTCTGAGTTTTTTTGGGGATGTTTCTACATTGGGTGATTCATTCTGCTAATCTCCACGTTCCATTAAAGCTAGACAGTTGTTTTCGCAGGTGTCGTTGCCGATGCTCTTGTGCACGCTCACGAATTTCATGCCAAAGTCACAGTTTTTCCGCTACACCAAAATCCAGCACATTCGCGCTTTTTGAAGATGGTGCGCAGAATCTTGTCACCTGGCCGCAGGTAGCTTCCGTTCTGTCACCTCTGTTGACTTGTCTGAGTAGAGCTCTGGTGCCGTCACAGATCATATCGGTACAAATATCACTGCACATTTGCGCATTTTGACCACCAACACCGAAAATGAAATGCACCAGCAAGGCCGAAACTCAGGAGGAGCTGGAACTTTTGGAGAAGATTGCCGCTTATGAAATCCGTTAAATGACCACAACGACCGTGAAAGAATTCAAGTCCAGCGCGCACTTACGCGCTTCGATGATTTGAAGGTCTGAGATGCAAAAGTGGCCATCGGCCAACGCCGGATCTTCATTTCACGGCCACAAAATAGTCCTGGAAATAATGGCGAAGTGGTGACTTGTCCGTGGAAGGTACGGCACGGCGATTTGCGGCTTCAGGTAATCCAGCCACGATGTACGGCTCCATGAGACGCCTGTGCCGACCACGTCGCAGAGGACCTTCATCCTGACAGGGTGCGTTCCGGGTTGCATGAGGTGCCGTACCAGAAATCCCACTTCTGACACCAAATGTTACGTTTTCAATTTACAAGAGGACGTCCATTACCGAATTACACCAGATTAGAAGTGTGTCATGTGCCCTCTGCACGCGCATCGTCGTCGTCCTCGGTGAGGTTCTGGCACGCGCCTCAGCAACATCGCAATACATATATATATATATATATATATATATATATATATATATATATATATATATATATATATAACTTTTTCTTTGTAGCTGCTCGCACCAAAAATTCATACCAGTATTCAGTGCGACTTGCTGAAATTCGCCTCAACATGCGGCACTTCGTTAATTTGTTTTATTTAAAGGATGACATGTAGAGTCAGGTTGCTCGGTCACCAATGCAATATCATCTGTGGACATCTTTTGACGAAGTGTAATTTTCATATATATATTAAATGCGAAAATGAGAAACTGAAAAAAGGAAATCCGCTGCTCCGATTTTTTGGTGTGTTTTGCGTTTGTGTTGAAACATGTTCTTTTTTAGATACTTAAAGGGGCAACTCCGCTTCATTTTTGATATTTAGAAAACTATGCAGCCCTCTTCAGTATCCTATAGGAAGACCCCATGTCAAATATTACGATCTAATTCCGTCTATATATTTAATAAACTGGCCAGCAAACTTTCAAATGAGCCAAGTCGCCGAAATCTGCCAACTCTAGCGTGCGACGTGAGGCGCAATCGTCAGCGCAGTCAATGCGACGGAGATGGAGCGGCAAACGTTGAACCACTACGCCAAAGGCATGACTACGTCATTCTCACGTTTTGTTTGTATTTACTTCTCGGAGCGAAATTGAACGATGACGTCATGAGTTTCTCCTCCCGGTGTTGGCTCTACGGCGTCCACGACGTGATCACCGTAACGCGGATGCGCTAGTTTGCGCTGCCCCGCGCGTTTATCGCATCTCCGGTTTCTCCGCTCCCCCTCTCCTCTTTCGTGTTCTCCCCTTCCCCCTCTCCCCCGGGCCATCACCGTCCACGCCATGCGAAGCGACCTGCCCGCGTCGCGTGTCCTGTACCTCGCCCCCCCGAACGTCACAAGACCACGTGGTTCGACGTGACGTGGCCATGACTTTGATGACGCGAGATCAATGTTGTCTGACGCAACCGAAGTTTCGGTTTCGGTATCAGCAGATGTTTAAATTGAGATTATACAAATAATATTCCACATTTCGCGAATCCGAAGACGTAGAGCTGTTCAGTAGTGCTTTGTGAAATGGAATCACATGTAAGCCTAAATTTTTCGGAATTGAGCGGAGTTGCCCTTTAACAGCGCACGACAGGACGGCCTCGCCCTTTCGATGTTTTAATATGAGATATGTTTTAAGAATAAGAAATGCCATTCGGAAAGACTTTACATCTTGAGATAGCAATTAATATAACTGAACCACAATATGCAAACTGAACTTCGATCGTTATATCAACGTACTTGAAGCTTTGAATATCATCCATGGATATTCACACCGGTTTCTTTGTACCGCAAAACCCATCGTACAGAGAGCAAGAAACATTACGAGATAGTACGCTGCGAAATGAATTGTATGGCTCTGCACACAGGTCTCTATAGTGTGTGGCAGGTTAAAGGCCGACCTACAAAATTGTCTTCTGCCGAGCAGAGAACCGGTTCTCAGTTTCCTTCTAACCATTCCCTCTCGCACTGTTCCCTCCTCCTCTCCCCATCTCTGAACTACTCCCAGCAAAAAGGAGGAGGGTCTCCTCTTTCTCGAATGGAAAGGAGGAATTAAGATAAAGTTTCCTCCTTGCTGGCTGATCGTTGGCCATTATGAGTTGAGGAAAGCTACTCCCACCTCTTTCCATTTTAGCAGAGCATACATACTTATTTTTTTCACAAGTCTAGATTATGTGACTGTTGAATAAAGTTATCACTATGTAGACGGCGTGCAGATGTAGTGTTATGGAATTAGATGTGTTTTTTTTTGTGAACCGTCCAGATTTTTTTTTTGATAAATGAAGTTTGGTTTTTAATATGAAGCCTGTAACGTGAATAATGCGTGATTATTAAACGACCACATACAGATAAACGTCCATCCACGTCGAATGTGACAGGGGAAAAATTTAAACTCATCATGTCCAAGTCCCGGTCGCAGGAGACAGTAGGAAAAATCAATGATTATCGCCTCTTCGCTGCCGGCGGTACACGTATTTCCGAGAACTGTATGGTATCAGGCATAAGGTCAGTTGGTAAGGCTCGAAAAAACACTTCACTAAAAGGAGCGCCAGGTTTGTTCCTCAATGAATAAAGTTGTTCAAGCCAAACCGGATCGTGGGGTGCAGGTCCCGGAAACCGTGGAAGTGTTTTGCGGAGCGTGTGACGTCACCGGTGACGCGTTGCGGCTTCTGCAAACCACATTCGGAGTTGACGATATTTCAACCATAGAGTTATTATAATGTACGCTAGAGGATCAACTGGCGCTAGTGTGCTGCTGCAAATTGAAGCAGACAGCAACCAGTCGAAAACTGACTTCCGGTAATGCATTTCTATGGGAAAAAGTGAGTGCATTTTCTTCTTGCGCTCGATTATAAGAGCAAATATCCCGAATAATTCTTACGTACTAGGTAGCTTGGAACATGTCTCGGTCAGGCAGACGAAATAATTGGTCAGTTAGGACGTTTTTATTTCAAATTAATTGCATAAAACACGGTGCTAAAACGGCTTCGTACATGTATTTATGTGCACTGTCAGACACTGTTAGCGCGAACACGACGTCGGCGCTTTTCAGCATGGGGGATATACGTGCCAAACGAACGAAGGACATCTGGAAAACTAAGACGGCAAGAACCACGCAGTAACACTGGATCAGTAACTCCCTGTGCATGTACGATCAAAATAAATTGAAGGCCACGTAATATAGTCCGATTTTCAATCAGTAAGTACTGCTTTATTCTTTCTGTTCTGTGCGAAGATGCTTGTTCTACGTTCAAAACATCACCCGCACGCTCGAAATCTTTGATAACAAGTGCCCGATAAAGACTGCCCGGCAGAGAAAATATTAGAAAGAGACGCCTTTCATACTCCACGTACTTTGTTATTTACGTTTTGAATGTTTTTAACCGCTCGTAAAGATGCAAGAAGGGGTCATTTTCATATAGTGACAAGACTGGCACATTAGCAATATATAAGCGTCACCGGAATGCTGGCGAGCCTTGAACTCACTCTATATTCCTTTCGATTGTTATTTTGCTTAGAATCGTAGCTTGTTTTTACACACCTGCTGTGGAACAGAGGTTTGGGCTTGAAATATAGCGAAGTTAAACATCGTTCATTGATGAAGAAAAATGCGCTACTAAAGCAAGTACACTTTTACAATGTTAATAAAGGTACATACTATTCGGTACGACCCAAATAACAAAAGTGTTACATGTTATTTTCCGGCGAAGAGACAAAATGCACGCGCGTTTTTCCATAGGAATGCACAGGAGCACCGCAAAGTAGACGGGTTGCTGTCTGCTTCAGTTTGCCTCCCGGAAGTCGCATAGACACTAGCGCCAGTTGAACCTCTAGCGTACATTATAATAACTCTATTATTTAAACCCTCGAGGACCTCAACGACCGGGCGGCTTTCCTTTTCTCCACCTTGTCGCCTTATCAACGCGTTGGAGCTCACTTCAAATACTTTACTAGGGAACATATATCTTGCACCGCGAAATTAGAATGGCCTCGGTGCCGGCAGCTTTTGCGTAGTTATAAGTTAGAACGGCTGGGATCACGCGGCTTCAGGGTTTTCTTTTTCTTTTTTGAATGAGGAGTGGTTGCCGCCGCCATCTGCCGTCGTAGATCGACAGCCTTCTAGACAGCAGAGAGATCCGTTTCTGCTCTCTTGGCGGATCCGGTATCTAGTGAGTTTGTTGGCGGCTGCATTTTCCTTCGGTGCAGCGCGACAGCGTGAACAAAGCGATTCGGCTTGCGTTCTCTTGGATGCGGTGGGGGATCGGTGGCCGAGTGGGTTAGCGCACACCAGCTCGGAGCACGTGGAGCGAAAGCTCGCGCTGCAGAACCCAAGATCCTGGGCTCAATCCCGACCCCTGCCCGTTTCGATCTGGATGAGCATCGTACCGGCGTGCGGTCGTGTATCACAACTGCGTGGTGCAGGTTAAAGACCCCACACTAGCGGTTGTACTGCACTGGCTGAATTTCTCATCTAGAGCTGGGAGACTCGTCGCCCGTTGAGGCAGACCAAGTTGTAGCCTGTATAAACATACACACAACCCATATTTTTTGGATGCGGTATGCCCACGCCGATTGGGGAGGTCTTGGTGCTGTAGGCGCGCTGTCTAGTGCAAATGAACATAGTATAATGTACTGTCCTAGTAAAGTATATTTGCGTCGAAAGTTCCCCCACAAGCGTCAGAAAGCGTCCTTCCGCGTAGCATGGCGCGCGAGGGAGAGGACAGAGGAGAAGACCAGGTGACCACCTCTCCCATGCGGCTAGCTCGGCTAGTTTTCCAAACCGTCCAAACTGATCCGAAAAAATTGTCTCCCGGAACGAGTAGCGGAAGCCGCAAAGACACCAGTCACGAAATCGTCAAATCACGATTCCCAAATGTATCGAAATTCCGCGCAGGTACCTGATCGCAGCCAGCCATCGTGGGTGAGGACATCCGAGGTTGCTTCCGGGTTACCGTGATAGCCACTCATGTTGGTGGGTGACTTGACCCACAGTTCACCGTGCTGCCTTGGCCCAAGTACTTGCCCGGTTTTCGTATGCACAACCTGGTTGCGTTCGGGACAAAAATCGCAATTGCGTCAAGGTACTGTGCCCGCAACCCGTCTCCAGCTGGTGTGTTTAGGGTCTAACGCGGAGCGCAAGTTTGTCTGCTTCTCTTGCACAGGTGCTGTGATGATGTCAGAACACCGATCTCTCATTGGCTGATTAAAAAGATATAGTGGGTAAACCTCAAGGCATCTAGCATTGAGGTGCACCCACTATCCTTCCAATCAAAGCCAATCAGAACTCGGCGTCGTTCTGACGCCACCGCAGCCCCTGCGCAACGTTATTAGATTAGTTCAGTTACGGAACTGCTCATAGACGCTGTATACACGAGCAGTACCCCCCTCCCTCACAACGACTTGCCTCTCGCCGTTCGACGCGCCGGACGGCTGCTTTGGTAACTGCAGTGTATTCTATGGGATACGTATGTTTCGAAGCGCAGCGTCTAGATGGCGTTCCACCTATCTCTATGGAGCACACAGTTCGTAAACGAAAATCTAGATGGCGGTTCGAATGACGGGAGGCGGACTGAAGTGAGTGAGGAGGTACCCCCTTCCTCGGGAGTTCCACAACTGAAGTAATCACGTAACGTCGCCCCTGCGCAAGAAGCGGACGACTTGCTCTCCGCATTCCGCCCACGCAACCAAAGTGGTCCGGAAGTGATACAAATTACGTCACAATAACTGGAGTGTCATGCTGTTGGAAGTCACGGTCCTGGCGGTTAAGCGTAGAAGCTCTCCAAAGAATAGAAAAAAATACGAGAGAACGCGAGTGTCATTGTCGTCGCGGCGTCCCGACTCCTGGCTTCCGAAGCTTCCGCAGACTGCCAAGCTTTCGAGGGTCCTGCAGACCAGGCGTCTGCCACATCCACCATCGCTCTTGTGACCCCGCCAGGATTGCGGCCGGTGACAGCGTGACACTTTTATAACGTCATCGGGGCCATGTTTCAAGTCTTACTCGAACGGATCCGAATTACTCCGGCGTATCATGTCACGTGATGACAAGACAGAGAGAGCAACGCTGAACGCGGGTAAGATTTCGAACGCCAAGGTAGAGAACCTTTACCCTACAGAATTCGCAACTTTCAGCGATGGTGGTACCGCGGTGTGAGAATCGCGTTCCCTAGCTCCTGGATGATCGGCTTCACAATAAAGGTGCTTGCCTACACCTTTTGACGTGAAAAAATAAATAAAGGCTCCAATACTGCTCGCATATACCAAAACTAGAACTACTTACGCGTCACAGACCGAGCCTCGTACTGCTGTTATACGACGATCATCCAGATGACAGCCATTTTGATCGGCACAAGCGCGCCCCCTATAGGTCGTGAAACTTGCGAATGAGATCGAGTAAGTTTGAGAACACGGCCCAGGTGGTAATCGATTCGACGACGGAGTTTTATAGTGCCCGGTTGCAGATTTGGAGCGCGAGGATCTGGTAGCACGGAGCATCAGAGCCATTTCTCGGGGAACCTGGACGTCGGCGCACAGCTTTTGCAGCGGCGAGGACCCGAAACACACTTCCTCGCTCGGGAGAAGTGTGTTTCGGCGTTTCGCCGCAGCGGGGCGCCAGTCACGTGGCTCTCCTCTCATCCGTTGTCTGCCGCTCACCATTCCATTTCGGCGGCCACTTCTCGTGGCGATCTGCCAAGCTTTGTCGGTATATAGGAGGCTATGCCACATTAGTCGAAGACGCGTTCTAAGCGAACATAGTCGAGGTAAACTAACTCATATTTTGTTGGCGTTGATCACGCACCTTGATCTGAACTTCCGGAGCGGGGAAACCGACGGTGTTGTACTCAGTCGTATCGGGTGGCATCCACGATATTACGTTGCCAAGCTCCGTGGCTCCGTACAAGCTTCTGAAACTTCGCAAACTGAATGCCGAGAATATTTCTTTTGCGGCCCTTTCAGTTGCTTTGACAGCGATGCAGAGAATGCTTCTCACACTGGGAAGGCGCACTCCAGTCTCGCTCATTTTGATGGCGAGCTGATGCACAGTTGTGGTGTCGGCAAAGAGCGTTGTAATCTGTAGACACGTAAAATAATACATTATTGCGGGTATGCATGTTAAAATACAGTGCGAGTCGAAATTATCTCTCGTTTCCACTAATCCGATCAAGTTTCGCGTGTCACAACTATGATTGACTGCAGGGTGATTCCTCGTCAGTTTACGCAGAGATGAATTAAGCCACATTTTTATATTTCTACAAAAAAATGTGTAAGCCATGTCCTTGGGAAGAATATTTGTTTATATATGAACGCCGCAGCTAATTTTGTTTCGAAGAGATACAAAGTTGAGAATGTCGAGTCCTGAAAAACGACGATATTTGGCATGATAGTTTGCACCACCGTTAATATTTTTGAAAAAGCACCGACGGTGTCATAATTTCTTCTGTTTACTATATATATACGCTCTAAAATACGTTGAGCAAATAATAAAGTACAGGGTGTCACAAAAGAAAATCTACACTGTCTTTTTTACCGCAAAAATAAACTAGGCATCGCCGAACGCTCATTCTCCGCCCAAAGGTAGAGCTAGAGGTCACAACCAGATGCCAAAGTTTCAGCCCGATGCGATAACTTAATCAAACGTTATAAGCGATTTTCTGAAAATTTCAATGGGAAAATGGCGGCCGACGGAGTTTTCAAACACATGGGGCCCTATGGCAGCAGAAACCGAAAACGGGCAAAAATGGCCTCCATTTTCCCATTGAAATTTTCAGAAAATCACTTATAACTTTTGATTAAGGTAATCGGATCGTGCTGAAACTTTAGCATCTGGTTGTGACCTCTGGCTCTACCTTTGGGCGGAGAATGAGCGTTCGGCGATGCCTAGTTTATTTTTGCGGTAAAAAAGACTGTGTAAACTTTTTTGTGACACCTGTATATTGGAAATTACTATGAACAATAAGTTACAAAATACTCAAGGAAAGCCCAATTTTTAAACACTCTTTTAGAAATGGGCCTTTTCCAGGGTTTCCACGGCGCATGCGCAGCAGCAGCAGACAGGAGTCCGCCTTTTTTGGTGGCGTGGTGCGTCCGGCTCGGGACTGCTGGAGGCAGCGGTGGTCGCGCGTTTCCAAGTTCTCCGAGCATGCCTCAACGCTGTTTCGTTGTTGGCTGCAGCAACAACAGCAAGCGTTCTCGAGGTTTAAGCTTCTTTGGGTTTCCTTCTACAAGCCTGCATCCGACGAAACAGCAGCTCTGGATTCCGGGCGATCCAGCGAAACAATGCGGACGGCTCGTAAAGGGTGCTTTCAAAGCACTTCCGCATTCTGCAGTTGCCATTTCAAGGATGGTTCATGTTATTGATCCTTTATTTTTTTATTTTTGGGGTGTAAATACAAGTCAGCAGATTTGTTAGGTAGGCTGTCGTGTCGCTTATGTGCCACGCAGAGCGAGCGTCTCGGAGTTGGCAGTTTCTGGGATGGTGCGTTTCACTGGCACACGTTTTTGCCTCTCACTAATAGTAATAATGTGACGGTCTCGCGTTGCTACGCAAACTGCCGGTTCCACTTTTGGTCGTTGTGAACATTGGAATCGCCATCAGTTTCCAAATATTTATAAAGCATTGAGGTACAGTCCGCTATGCTGCACAGTTTGTTAAGCTACGCGCACACGCAGAACGTGAAATGGGAGCGGCTCTCTCACTACCACGAACCGCATCTGCTGGTCTTGTGGTTAGATAAGAAAGAGGAAAATTCGTCTTGATGTGCTGTCCTCAAGCATGTATCGGAAGGTAAAAAATCTTTGCAACATTCTCTTCAAGCGCGACACTAAAAAAAAAAGCACAGGTGTGGCCGATTTTGTATTTGTTCTCCAGAGCTATACAGTCCTTACGCTGGTCAGCCTGAAGTGGGCTGACATCAACGACGAGGCTCGCTCAGAAATCGGCGACTGCAGCGTGTTAGTCTCATATCACTAAAGACGGCTCTCAGCGGTAAATTTGACCCTGCTACCCCGCATTGTTGCTTCCTTCAAGCAAAAAAAGCAGGAAAGCTAACTCGCCAGGGGCAGCGGCGGACGCCGAACGAGTCCGCCGTTGACCCGTTTCACCACAAAAGCAAACCTCGCTCGAAAATGACATTTGTACGTGCAGGCACCGCGTTTTTTTGGACGATTTTAAAGCAAGCCTTTACAATTATGAGAATACGTCTTGTCATTTAAAATCTCGGAGCAGGTTATACAATAAACTTGCAGTCAAAAAAAACTTTTTTGGCCGGAACTTGGTTTCGAATGTTTTTTTAAAATCTACTGCCGGTGTGGCATATAACATAAGTCACAGTTTAATGTAACCGTTTGTATCTAGCTCATTGGTAGAAGAGAGCTTCAACTGTGCCGTCAGTCACAACGGGCGCCACGGCGACGTCAGTCGTCCTGTTCGGACGACGAATTTTGCCGTCGTCCGAACATTCGGAAAATGTACAAACGGACAAAGTATCCGTAGTTGACGCGTTAATTGAAAACAAATTGCTCGTCGATCGCGTTGGATAGAGGTAGGAACAAACGCTGAGCGCATTTCCCGACCGCGTTCAGACAGCCAACACAGCTTGGAGTGGGCAGAACTGGAAGTAAAGGCACGCCATCCAAAACGTTTCTCCTGCTTGCCGATAGATGGCGCCCAACATTTGCGGAGAAGGCCCATTATGGCTATGTTGAAGGACTTTTGTAAATACTTAGTAAAGTATATCAAAACATGCGTAGCTGCTGATGGAGCTTACAATTATATAAAAATTAGTTTTTCTACAATATGTTTGCCGGATAGGAAATTCAGATTATTTTCCAAAATCTGCCACAATTGCGCGCATCATATATATATATATATATATATATATATATATATATATATATATATATATATATATATATATATATATATATATATATACATAGGAACGGTCCCCGCTCGGAACGTCGTAATAAACTTCGTATTATTAACTCCGACAGTACGCAACTTTGACTTACATATACATATATAAACAATATCGTTTCCTTTGAATTATAACTTATTCTCAATGAGTGTCTACTAAATCGTCACGCCAAAGTGATGAGTTCAACTTTACCTAGAAACATAAAATGACATCAAACCTTGCCTAAAATGAGCCGACTTGTTCGCCGTTATAGAGGGTTTTGCCGCAGAACTAGCCTCCAAGGATGCGTTCTTTTTTTTTTTTTTCGTGGCTGCGACGAGATGTTAAAAAGTATGATTTCTACCATAGGCAGTGAACAAGATGCTCGTTGCCCTTCCGTAGCAGAGTTTTAGCTGTGTGTTTTCTTCCACCACTTGACCTTTCCCCCTCCCCCCCCCCTTTTTTTTTTTTTTTTTTTGCATGAGCTGTTAAATATCTTCGTTTCAGCTTCCTGATAGCTACCGCCATCTATAAGCGACGGCGGTAAGCACACAACCAGTATGGTTTCCGCCGTCGCTCGTAGATGGCGGCAACCTTTCCAGCTATAAACAAGAGGAATGGATAGTTGGGCGCGTTGCGGGAATTCATCGTAGGGAACAACGCGAAAAAAACATACGACGACGAAGAAGAGGCAATACAGGTGTGGCCGAGTAACAGCTCCGCTGGCCTTCCCTCTTCACGAGAGTGGAAAGGCTGAACGTTTTTCTTTTTTCGTGCTCAGTCTTCCGTGCGGGCTGCGCTTCAGGCACGTAGCCAGAAATTTGGTTCTGGGGAACAGGTAGGGGGAGGGGGTCCACGGGCCCCCCCTGGCTACGTGCCTGCGCTTGCTCGTTGGCTTGTAGCGGGCCCTGAGGACCTATCCCAGCAAGTCCAGACACGTTGAGTGTATCGCATGAGTTCCGCCGCTCCGAGGCGTCGCCGGAACAGCATAACTGACACTCACCCTGCCCTGGATTGGTTCGGATGGCTCTCAGTGCCCGCTGCTGTACATCGTAAGATAAAACGAAGTATGAACAGTAGGTGGGCTTAAACCGCGCACCTGCATGGGAGCAAGGGAGCGTCCGAGGACGCGACTAAACAATTAAATTATGATTTAAAAAAAAAGAAGAGTCCCGAGCACGAGGTGTGTGCATGCATTTATCGAGTGAATTTCCAGTTGCTTGCACACAGCAGTATCAATTACATCTAGGAAGGCATTATACTGAAGAGGACGCCAAGCACCTTTACCTCTCCAGCAAGCACGCGTCCTGGGCGCCACACAAAATAAGGGGGGGGGTGACCAGTACCCGACGAGGCAGCTCTGAGTTCAGATCAGACAAAGGGAACCGCGGGCCGAAAGCTCTTTGCCCGAGCGGCTAGTGCAGAGTGCTCCCCCGTGCCGAAATACGACGGCCGCCCGGGCGTCAAAGCCTACATGTCAGGGCGCAACACTAACTCGGGGACAACTTTTCTCGGCTGTGCGCTCGCACTGCTTTAATCAGAGCTCAGAAGGGACAGGGCATGCGTGCCCCTAAATTTGACTGCATTGCCCAAAACGGTTGTTTACGACAAGACGACAGCCTGGGCAAGGGGCGCTCTGACCACTTTCTCTCTCTCTCACTCTCTTTACCGCAGTGTTTCCCAAACTTTTTTTTAATCTTCTACCCACCAAAAGGGTACAATATCTCACCCCCCTCCCTCCCCTCCTCCGCTTTTCCCGATGCCACGAGTTTTTTCTCTTTCGACGTAGAACTGTGTCTTTCTCCGCGCTTGGAAGGGGTGCCCAGTTGGAAAGTGGATGTCCGGAAAACCTGGTAACGGACGTCAAAATAAAGGAGGCCAATCGGGCAGCGCCAAAAGTGCATCGTCATGGCATTGATTGTGCGTGCGCTGTCACCGCCTAGCACTATGAATGCCGTGACGGTGATTGACTCCATTGGATCGCCGGCACCGATCGGACTTAGACTGAAGCGGAGTTTATTAATGCGAAAGCCTTATATTGCAGCGCGCAGCTGACCAAGTAGGCAGCGCACGCGTGGCTTAACGGTTGCCGCGCTTGCCTTCCTCCACGCAGAAAGCCAGGGGTTCGATTCCTGGCAGCGGGTACGCATTTTTGTTGACTCTAATGTGACCTGGAACATTCTAGAACCGTGTTGCTGATTCAAGGTTAGAATGTTCTACACGCCGAACCTTCTACGCCGATTGTTCCAGGAGCCCACGCGTGTACAAAAGGGGGTCCGCGTGGCAAGCCGGAGTCAGTTTCGCCCCAGCGTTCGATACAGCTGTTACTTCGACGCCCGCGACGCTCTGTTGTCCGCTGTTTCCTTTATGTTTTGGGCACAAGTTCACCCCATTAAACGTTCAGTTTACTCAGTTATTCGCCCCTTATCACTTGTCAATCGTGACATTTGGTGGAGGTGCGGGGTAACGCATGTCCCTGCAGCGTACCCCTCCGAGGGCCTCGCAGTGCCCTCGGAGGGGCACTGCGGGCCCCTTTGAGGGCACTGAAAGTCCAACACCAATCCCACGAGGATCAAAACGAAGACACCCTCGAGACCCGAATAAGTCGCCGCACCCAGGGCCTACACCCGGAATACAGACTGCTGCCAACCAAGACCAAGCAGCCAACGAGGCCGACGATGGACACCCAGTTGTCGCAGACCCCGACCGCCGCCACCGTCGTCTACCTGCCCGTCGCCCAGCGAACCCCGACTACCTTCCATAACGAGACCCACGAGGACGTGGAGGACTGGCTTCTGTACTATGAACTTGTAGCCCGCCATAATAGATGGACCACTGAACAGCGCCTCCAAAACCTCTATTTCTCTTTGGAGGGTACCGCGAGGCAGTGGTTCGGGAACCACGAGGCGTCACTTACGTCGTGGGACAGCTGTATCGCCGGCCTGAAGGAGACGTTCACGAACCAGACACGACGTCAGCGAGCGGAAGGCCTCCTGCAAATACGGACTCAAGGGCCCAACGAAACGGTCACCAGCTTCGTAGAAGACGTCCTCCGCCTGAGCAGCCGCGCCGACCCTGAGTCCACCGAGGATGAGAAGCTGCGCGTCCTGATGAAAGGAGTGAAGAGTGATATCTTCGGCGGCCCTGTTCGCAACCCACCAACTACTGTCGATGAATTCGTTGCCGAAGCCACTAACATCGAGCGTGCCTTGTCGATCCGAGCCAGCCACTACAACCGACTGGCCGGCACGCCTGTTGCTTCGACGCTGGCATCTTCCCGGTTCGACGAGGGTGGTATCAGCGCTGTCAATCTTCGAGAAATTGTCCGCGACATCGTCCGGGAAGAGCTCCGGAAAATTCTACCCGACGCTGATCGCCCCGTTTCGATCTCCATCGCCGAGGTCGTGCGGGAAGAAGTGCAGAGAGCCATCCAACCAGGGGCTCCCATCAGCGTGGCAGTCCCCGAAGAACTCACGCTAACTTACGCCGCAGTGGTCCGACGGCCACAGACTCCTCCTCGCGCCTATGTCGCGCCGCCCCGACGTCAGTCTCCTGCGCCGCAGCACGACCGGCGCCACGACGATCAGGTCCAGTACGCCTGCCAGGAGCCCCGGGCACCTCGGAAGACCGACGTGTGGCAAACGCCCGACCGGCGTCCTCTGTGCTTCCACTGCGGGGAAGCAGACCACACCTACCGCCGATGCCCATATCTACGACTCGGGCTGCGCGGGTTTCACCCGAACGACTCACGCCCCCATTATGGTGAACGTCCTCGGGAGATCGACGACTACCTGCGACGACCTCAGGCCCCCGAGCCTGCGTCCCGCCGAGAGTTCCGGTCGCCGTCGCCACGATGTCCAGCTTCGCCGATGCACCGACCCCGACGTGAAAGCCCGTCTCCCCTCGCTCCTCGCCGGGGAAACTAGGCGCGGCTACCCATGGAGGTGGAGTTGCCGAAGACCGACGCCAAGATCCTCCACGAACGTCGGAGGACCCCACTCGAACGCTACCAGAGACCGAAACGACGATCCTGCAACGGTAAAGAATAACCTAAAGTCGTTATCGACGGCCACGACGCGTCGGCTCTCGTAGGCACCGGAGCAGACTACTCCGTCCTGAGTAGAAGGCTCTCCCAACGCCTTCGGAAAGTGACGACGGCGTGGGATGGCCCACAGATACGGACCGCCGGGGGACTTCTTATCACGCCAGTCGGAAGATGTACTGCTCGCGTCAAGATTCACGGCGAGATGTGTCCGGTAAAAGTCGTCATTCTAAGAGACTGTG
The DNA here is from genome assembly GCA_037355805.1 of Ixodes ricinus. Lineage (NCBI taxonomy): Eukaryota > Metazoa > Arthropoda > Arachnida > Ixodida > Ixodidae > Ixodes > Ixodes ricinus. The sequence goes on from JAZHYW010012583.1 coordinate 61,200, forward strand.
CGAAAGACGTTATACTCAGAATGGGCTTCTTCTGCGAATACGGCGCCGTCATGGACCATGGAGCCAACGAGTTGAGGCTGCGGAAACCTGTCGTAATACCCGAGGATCAGAAAACTACTGCAGCCACGTCAGCTACAGTGCGCGTACTCTCCGACCACGTGAACTTGCCACCACACTTGAGTGTACTTGTGGCTGTCGGGACCGAAAAAATGCATCTGCGGAGAAGCTTTGCTGGAAGGCAGCGTCCAACTGCTCCTAGGAAGAGGGATCAGCGTCGCAAGAGGCATCGCAGAGCTCCAAGGCGGACACACTGTTGCACTCGTAACGAACTTCCGACAGGAGGCTCAGCACCTTACAAATGGCACCGCTGTGGGTCACGCCGAGGAGCTCCCGGACTCAGCCGCAATCACCGGAATATCAGAAGACCTCTCTTCGTGGCCGCTCAAGATAACGCCGCCTTCGCAGTTCGACATCGACCCGACCTTGCCTACCCCACAAAGACGACAACTCAGTGACCTTCTCGCCGAGTTCAATGAGTGCTTCTCCACGTCGTCAAAGGTACGCCAAACGACGATTGCGAAACATCGAATTGTTACTGATGACGACGCGCTTCCTGTTCATCAGTCGCCGTGACGTGTCTCTGTGAAAGAGAGAGAAGTCATCCTGAAGCAGGTTCAAGAAAGGCTCAACGACGACATCATCCACCCCTCAAACAGTCTGTGGGCTTCACCGGTAGTCCTGGTGAAAAAGAAAGACGGGACTCTTCGGTTCTGTGTGGACTATGGTCGACTGAACGCCGTAGCCAAAAAGGACGTCTACCCGCTGCCCCGCATCGACGACACTCTTTACCGGCTGCGCCACACCCGATAGTTTTCGTCGATGGATCTGAAGAGTGGGCACTGGCAAACCGAGGTTGACGAACGGGATCGTGAGAAGACTTCCTTCGTCACGCCGGACGGACTGTACGAATTTAAAGCGATGCCTTTCGGACTGTACACAGCGCCGGCGACCTTCCAGCGCGTAATGGACACCGTCCTTTCCGGCTTGAAATGGCAAAGCTGTCCCGTCTACCTCGACGACGTCGGGGTATTCGCAAGCGACTTCGACGAGCACCTGAGACGTCTGCGGACCGTGCTACAGGCTATCCAGAACGTTGGACTGACACTAACGCCATCAAAATGTCGGTTCGCTAACGGCAAGCTAAAATTCCTGGGCCACGTCGTGAGTGCTTAGGATGTCAGCCCTGACCCCGAAAAGACATCCGCTATCGCCAAATTGCGTAAGCTATCAGACAAGAAAGGCGTACGAAGATTTCTTGGGCTGTGCGCTTACTACAGACTTTTCGTTCGCGATTTTGCCAAGATTTCTGCGCCGCTGACACATCTGACGGACAGCTTTAACTTCCAGTGGGGGAGGCGCAAGAATAAGCGTTCAACGAACTGAAGGGAAGACTCCAGTCGCCTCCTATCCTCGGACACTTGGATCCCTCAGAGGAAACGGAAGTTCACATGGCCGCCAGCAACGCCGGACTCGGTGCGGTGCTCGTCCAAAGACAAGACGGAGCAGAGAGGGTGATCGCTTACGCAAGCCGAGCACTGTCCAAGGCAGAGCAAAATTACTCAACGACCGACAAGGAATGTCTTGCTGTCGTCTGGGCGTTAACCAAGTTCCGCCCGTACCTGTATGGGATCCCGTTCCGTATTACCGTATAAGCCGTATTACGAACGATAGAACTTTGGACTCTCGTCAAAGAGTGAACTGTGGCTCGCGATTCTGCTGTACTTTTGTTGTGGATTTGTGTTTTCGTTTTGCACTGCATCGGGACGATGCTGTTTTTTTAAAGGGGAATAATGCCGCGCGCGCAGCTGACCAATTAGGCAGCGCACACGTGGCCCAACGGTTATCGCGCTCTCCTTCCACGTAGAAAGCCAAGTTTCGATTCCTGGCCGCGGGTACGCATTTTTGTTGACTCTAATGTGATGTTCTGGTACATTCGAGAACCACGTTGCTGATTCGAGGTTAGAATGTTCTACACGTCTAACCTTCTACGCCGACTGTTCCAGAAGCCCACGCGTGTACAAAAGAAGCTCCGCGTGGCAAGCCGGAGTCAGTTTCGCCCAGTGTTGGACAAAATACTCGATAAATGTATTTAAGTTAAGTTACTAAATACCTGCTTCATAAAGTATTTAAAATACTACTCAAGTTACTTTCACTGTAAAGTATCTTGAGTAGAGTACAAATACTTAGAAATGTATTTCAGTTACTTTTGAAGATACTTCCGCATTGCTTAATTTGTATCGACGTCATTGACAACGACAATTATGCAGCTACGCAAATCTGGGTTACCAGAATGGTTTATTAGCACGCAACAACACAAAACGGGGAAAAAAAGTATCAGCAAAATATTGTCACGAATGATAAATGATGAGGCGGCGAATAACTGAAGAAACTAAACGTTTAATGGGGCGAACTTGTTCCCAAAACAAAATAGAGAAAGGCTAGCGTCGCAGGAGTCGATGTCGGCGAAACAGCAGGATCGACCGCTGGGGCGAGACTGACTCCGGACCGACACTTGGAGCACCTTTTGTACCCTCGTAGGTCTCTGGAACATTCGGCGTAGAAAGTTCGGCGCGTAGAACATTCGTAACTCTATCAGACGACAAAATTCTCGAACTTACCAGAATGTCAAATTGAAGGAATAAATAAAAGAAAAGTCCGCTTTCTGGTATCGAACCCGGAGCCTCCGCGCGAGAGCCTCCGCGCGAGAGCCAAGCGCGGTAACCATTCGGGGTAACCATTCGGCCACGCGCTCGCTGGGCAACGCGCGTGGCAATATCACTGATAGATGTTACAAAACATTTCTGCGACAACACGAAAGAGGAAAGAGGTCGCTTTAGCTATTGGGGAGGAGATCAGACCGTGGCGCCCCAAGCGGTTAACTTTAGAACTAGATGGATGGGGACAACAAATACAATGGCTCAGCGCTCGGCTGACTTAACCGAACGCGGCGTCAGTGTTCGGCTGGAGTTCGTGTTCTCCGGTGAGGGGAGGAGGCCTTGTGTTGGGTAAACACCGAGGTGGGGTGGTGACAAACGGGTCAGAGCGCTTCGCCAATAGTGACATCGCTGAATATCACATCCTGCGGCACACCTTAGACGCATCGATATCCTACCTATACGGAGTTCACTATAAACGAATTTGGGATACGGATATGAGTGAATGGATAACAAAGAGAACCCACATAATAGCCACGGCAGTGGTCGCACCTTCTTCAAGAAGGTTGCGTTCAGAAAAGCACTGAACGTTGGGGGACACTTTGTTGGCATTTTGAGAGGTAATCCAGCTCCTAGTTCGTTTCCTGTACTGTTCTCTGCTTATCAATGTTCGCTTACAGACAGTGTTCGCGAGAGCAATAAGTGCCGGACTAATAACACAAAGAAAAAAAGAAAAAAAAACTCGACGTTTTGCTTTAGCGGGGTCAAATATACAAAAAGCAAAACAAAAATGTTTACTTTTTTGTGTGTGTCCACTTCTCATTTTTTTCTATTTGTTATTTTCTTGACACTCAAGTCTGCATTGTTCTCGTAGGTCGTTTCCCGGTCTGCTTGCGCCTCAGGGTGGCATCTTTACTTCCGTAAAACCACACCTTTTATTTGAGGATATTTTGGGGGGAAACTCTATAGAAACAAAAGGCGCCTTTGGGAAGGCGAGGAGAGAACCTCCATTGTACGAACTTTGGGCTGAAATATGAGTCACAGTCGGCAGAAAACGATATTTTCACGAGCTCAGTTAAAGCCACCGTAGCTAATCGGAGATAGCAACAAGATTCGGTTGCTCGAAAGAATGTTCACGTTTGCTCGTGCCACGCCCGCGCCACTTCATACCGAAAAACTCGGAAAATGGCGGAATGTCAAAAATGTATTTAAGATAATGAGTACAAGATACTCGGAATTGTAATTAAAATAGAGTATCAAATACTCTCCATCAAAGGTATTTGCAAGATACCAAGATACTCCAAAAAGTATTTAAGATACAGTATCTTGAGTAGAGTATTTGAGATAGGCACAAGTCTGGTTTCGCCCCAGCGTTCAATCCAGCTGTTACGCCGACTTCGACGCCGGCGACGCTCGTTGTTATCCTCTGTTTCCTTTTGTTTTGGGCACAAGTTCGCCCCATTAAACGTTCAGTTTACTCAGCTATTCGCCGCCTCATCACTTGTCATTCGTGAGAGTATGTCTCATCGTTCAGTTGACCTTCAAAGTACTTGAGCGAAAATACGTCGGCGACACGAAAGGTACCAAAACGTTTACGAAAGGATGAGGCCGGCGGGGTTCGCCGCGCCTGCGCAGTGGGGGAGCGGGATGTAAAGGATGTAAATGAGATTGTGAAATGAAGTTGGCACCGCCCGTGTTGCTTCATTCGACGTCCGCAACGTAAGTTTTCGCAGCCGCCGACATCAAGTTTTAGCCACTGCGATGAACCTAACTCGAACGCCACGTTCGATGTAATTGAACGTGGCGTTCGATAAAAAAGACAGCAAAATCCCGTCTTCGTGGGTGTTGAGCAAACAGACACGTCGTCCGTGGCTGTTAAGTCTTCTATTCTACATGACCGCGCTTTAAATATTCAAGAATATCAACAAACTCTCCTGTTTAGTTTTAGAGGTGTTTTATAAACCTCGTTTACCGGCGCAAGGTAAAGTCTCAAGTGTATAGAAATCGCTGCAAAGCAATGATATTGTTTTCTGGCTTTCCACAGTTTTTTTTAATTTATGACATTATATTCTTTCTTCTCTTTATTGCTTCTTTTCCCGATCGGTCGGGGGTGGGCAGAGACTAAAGGCGTGATGCCTGACGAGGTCTCTGCCCCCCTTACAGCTCTAGTACAGCATTGGTAAATAGTGCAAAACTTCACGCTAAAAATTACCGTCAAGACAACACAATGTAAACGGTATACATAGAAACAAGTGAAACATGCAATCACACAACGGTTTTGTCAGAAAAGGTTAAAAGTCTGAGCGAAATACATAAACACCAAAACATAAAATGTCAAATATGAATATGATTTATGAAATTGCATAGGTTTCCCAACACAGTGTCACTGCCCACCAAGATTTCTTTTAGCTTTTTTTTAAATTGTAGTATATTATATTTAAAATCAACTAATCCCTCTGTACTATTTAAAATTTTGGCGACTTGAAAACGTTTTGTTTGTCTCCCGTAATTGGTGCGTATTTTAGGAGGTCGTCTATGGGTGTGTCGAAGTGTGTAATGTTTACTGTCATCTGGCGAAATCATATAAAGGTTTTCGTTGCGTATTTTTTGTAATAGCTTAAAATAATAGATTTGATTGACTTTGAGTACGCCATGTTTATTGAATAGTGGACCGGTGGGGAGATCTTGGGCGTTACCTTTATGGTTTTCAAAAAGTCGTAAAACTTTTTTCTGTAGGACGGCCAGTCTATTATAATTTGTGGTCGATGTCGTTCCCCAAACTAAAATACAGTAATAAAGTTTTGAGAAAAATAGTGAGTAATACAAATTTTTTTTTAGCCAAAGAGGTATAAGATTTTGTATCTTGTATATACATCCAACGGCTCTGGATAGCTCGGTGCTTAGCCTATTTATGTGAGTATTCCAATTTAATTCGCGATTGAACCACACGCCGAGAAATTTTTGTTCGCTAACCTCCTCTATAATCTCATTTTTAAAACATATAGTCACCTTAGTGTTGTCGAGTTTATTTACAGGACAGAAAATAATATATTTTGTTTTCTTTGCATTTAGTTGTAATTTATTGTTTTGAAGCCATAATGAGAGATGCTTCAAATAGCTGTTTGCCATTGATTCTAATGATGCTTTAGAAGCTGAAGTAAAAAATGCATTAGTATCGTCCGCGTACATGACAAGCTCCGGGGAGTTTAGAACATTTGTGATATCGTTAACGTAAAGAAGAAATAATAAAGGTCCTAGTATAGACCCCTGTGGAACACCGTACTTAATTTTGAGTATAGTTGAAGAAATGTTATTGGTGTGTACGAATTGCGAGCGATTCTCAAGGTAGTTTTTTATTAAGGTCAGGGCAACCCCACGTATGCCATATTGTTGAAGTTTGATTAGTAGTATGTCGTGTTGAATAGTGTCGAATGCTTTTTTGAAATCTAGAAAGAGGCCTAAGGTGTACAGTTTATTTTCAATGTTATTTATAATTTTATCTTTTACCTCAACTAGTGCTTCTTCTGATGATTTTGATTTTTGAAAGCCGTACTGACATTTATTTATAACATCGTGTTTAGACAAAAAGCCCTCTAGCCTTATGTTTATGACCCCCTCAAACACTTTTGAGAAAATAGGCAAAACCGAGATTGGTCTGTAGTTCTGTAGAAGCTGTTCTCCTCCTTTATAGATCGGGGTAACTCTCGCAGCTTTTAGTTCGTCTGGAAATATACCAGTTTCTAAAGTGCGATTTATTATATGTGACAAAAGTTTACTTATTTGTTGAGAGACATATTTAACAGGCTTTGATTTGAAATCATCTACCCCAGCTGCAGCGTTATTTTTTATTTTATGTATAAGCTTTTCCACTTCGTATAATGTTGTTGGTGATAACATTATCGTATTCGATAGGCTAGTTGTGGTCTCTGTGGCACAGCGTTGCGAAGAAGTTTCATGTGACTCGCAGTTTCGAAAACTGGCGTCTGGTGAACCAACGTTGACGAAGTGCATATTCATCAGATTCGTCATTTCCTGGCCACTTACTTTTTTTCCATCGACAACAATATTTTGTATTCCTTGCACGCGTCTCTTCCTATCAGTGATTGTATTTACAGTTTCCCATATCTTTCGAGGGTCATTGTACACACCTGAAAATATGCCCTGATAATATTCTGACTTTGCATTCTTCAGATCGGTGTTCAATTTATTCCTTGTTTTTTTATATTCCGTGAGAAGGCTTTGGTTTCTACAGTTAACAAAATTGTGGTACATTTTATCCTTTTTTTAATTCGTCTATATAGGTCATTGGTGATCCATGGCTTTCGGACTTTGTTTTTACGCCTATTTACTTGTATAAGCGGAAATGCAGTATCGTAACAAATCTTAAATTTTCGAGAAAAGTTTGCATAAGCAAGGTTTGGGTCGTGTTCTAAAAGGACGCTTTCCCAGCATGTTTGATCGATCAAAGCGCGAAAATTCTCCAGCGATTCGTCGTTTATTCGTCGAGGGCTTTGTGAGGGCTTTGTGATGCTTGAGGGCTTTGTGATGCTTTCAGCTTTTGTTGTTCACTGTTAACCATGCGCATCTTCAATTATGGTTGGTGGCGCAGATTATTAAAGTGTAATCTTTTTGCCTCGCTTAACAGCCTTGGTCTCGTCCGCATACATTGGCTGCTTGCGCATCAAAAAAAAAAAAAACGCAGGCCGACATTACAACGTGCATGAAAGAAGAAAAAAAAAATGTCAGAAAGAAATTTGGTACAACTTCGTGAAAGAGGAGGGACCAGTTCAATAGTTATAAATGGCTTCACGCCGCGCGATGGCGTCCGTATGTTTCTTCGCGTTATCATTGATTGTTTTTGTGAAAAGCTGAGCCTCAAGTAACAAATAAAAAAAAAGATTAACCCTGTTTACGTTCGCGTTCATGTCACGCACGAATCGAAGGTTTATTCTGCAGAGGAACGCAGCAACGCGCTAGCATCGCATTTCTTGCACGAAGCGCGGCCGCTTGTTTACATGGGGTCCTTGCCGGTCGGGTCACTGACTGATTTTGTTTTTTCAAGGCTACCAAGATGGTGGACGTAGTTCTCGGTGGGCTACTAGATGGCGCTCTACATTTCGCATATGGTCTATTGACACCAAAATAGCAACAAACGGTATAAAACTAATTTTTATATAATTGTAAACTCCATGTAACTATGCACTTTTTGGTATATCTTACTAAGCATTTACAAAAGTACTTTAATATAAAATAAGTTCTGAAAGTGCGTTTAAAGTGGGCTTTCCCGACGTGTTTTGTAATTTATTGTACATAGCAATTATAAATAGAATTTATTATTCTTTTCTGCGCGCCTTTTGAAACGTCGGTATAATAAACAAAACAAATTATAACACCGTAAGTGCCGTTCAAAATATTAACGGTGGTGCAAACTATCATGTCAAATCTTGTCATTTTCCACGCCTCGTGGTTCTCAATTTTATGTCTCTGCGAAAAAAAAAAAAAAAAAAGCTACGAAGTTTTTATATAGCGGAATATTCCTCCCAAGGGCAAGGACATGGCCTACATATATTTTGTCTTATAAATATAAAAAATATGACCCAAATCATATTTGCGTGATACGTAACTTTTTCTAAGAATAAAGGAAAGCAAGAAAAGTGACGAGAACAGTGCACAACGTATGAAAAATAAGTTTTGTCCTGTCCTCGTACTTTTTCTTGCTTTCTTTTTAATCTGGTAACATTACCAGCATGCGGTGTTTTGTCCAGTGGCTTTTTTTTTTTAGATTTAATGAAATACCAAATCAAAAGCTTTCATGAATCAGAATTTAAAAAAATATACAACAGTCATACATGAAGTTAAGCCTTGTTGGAGACACAGTGAAAATTATATTTTTTATTATTGTGACTTTTTGTTGAACAAGATAGAAAAGTGAAGCGAAGTCAGAAGAATATTATTTTGTCAATTTTCTATTTTCCTTAACTCTAACTTTCCCATGGCCAACAACAATGTTTTGATTTATTATTTTGAGATAAAAATACTTAATACCCTAACTTCAGGATGACATCAGTTTTCGGGACCCTTACAAAATAAGCAAGAAAAACATGGCACCTACACGAAGCGAGTTGAGTTTTTCTTAGGAAAATTGGTGTTACCTTCTAGAATTTGGTAGGCGAAGCTACATTTTCAAGATTTTAAAGGAAATCTTTGATCTTTGGAACGCCGGACGCTGACAGAGCCATCCGAGTCGGGCCTAGATCCTTGTTTGGCGCTTCTACCGACGGGGCGCGACAACCATTGCAAAGTAAAGCCCCACTAGACAATGGCTTTATTGCAAAGGATTTCGCTTCATCTTATTTGGACACAACATAACTATCTGCATATGCCAATATATATATATATATACTCGTTTGTGCATTGTTTGCCGCTTATTGTTTAGATTGTTTGTATTTTGTGTACCGACCTTTCTGCGCGTGCTTCGATTGCTGTTTTTATTTTTTCTTGCTTTTCAAAATGTATTTGTAGTTACCGCTGCTATTAAACTCCTTAACTTGGACTAATAGTGTGTCAAATAAAGAAAAAAGTAAATAAGCAGTGACTCGTCTACCAAAAGAGTCTCGTTCTACATTCTATATTTACTCCGGGTAAAGTAAATATGAGACAATGAGTTTTTGTTTGTCACCAGAAAAATGGATGTAAATTTTTCTAGTAAGAAGAGGAGATACGAACGTGTATTTTTTATTGTTGTGACAACAGTAATCAATCGGACACTTTTTTAAAGCACCTTGTAATTAAGATTTTGATTTCACCCTAAGAATTCTGAGTCCATCTCAAATCATCTAGAGCAGGGATGCACAACATACGGCCCGCGGGCCGCATGCGGCCCGCGGGCACTTTCTGTGTGGCCCGCGGCCCGCGGCCCAGCTGAGCGCACCGTGTCATTCAATGCACTGCGGCCGTTGACTTGGCAGAAAGCATTCGAACCCGTTGACCTACTTTTCTCAGAGTCCTCTTTTCCGGGGGAAACTCCGCGTCCTCAGTTCAAATATTCCCTCTCCACTAGACCCACAGAAAACAACAATACAAAAGCCTGTACAGCCATCCAGTGCGTTGTTATGACCCCTAACAGCGTCCCTCCCCTATCCTTGTTCCAGTTCTTCTTCATCCCGTTTCCTCCTCCCTCTCTCCACGGAGGCTACAGCCCTCTCCCCTCCTGTTGGGACATGATCAGGACAGCTTGCAGGTTGCCATTTTAGCGATTTTGTCGCTAGATTTAGCGATTTTCTATACATTTAGCGACGGATTTTCTTAATTTAGCGGCTAGCGACTTTTTTAGCGACTTTGGTGTTCAACCGTAATCTTGTTATTTTGAACAATTTTAGAGATGCTCGCGGGCTAAACCCTTTTGCTTCTCTAGCCGAGTTTGCTTTGGATATGTGCTCAATTTAGCGACGCGCTTAAAAAGAAATGTCAATACTGTCAGCACTGCAGACCATCTCTCCCGCGCCAACGTACCCACGTGCTCTCCGCCAAACGTTGCTACCGCCAGCCAAGAGCGCAGCCGCTTCGCTAGCCTCGCTGCATCGTTTCGGATTCTAAAGCTTCGGTTCGCGTTTCGATCCTGAGATGCCGAAAGTGAAGTACAGCCAGAAATTCAGAGATGAATGGCTCAAGGATCCTATGCTGTGCAACTGGCTGGTTTGCAAGACCAAGAAATGTGGGACAAAAGTTGCCGAGTGCAAATATTGCAGGTGTGAACTTGGGACCAAGTACTCAGATCTCGGGAAGCACCGGCTGACAGAGAAACACAAAATACCTGAGATATGATTATTTGAGATTCACTTACTTTAAAAGGGTTTTATAAGCTTTGGGAATTCAGCGAATATTTTAGCGACTTCCTGGCGAATCTAGCGACTGTTCAGTGACTTTCTGATCTCAATTTAGCGGCGCCAGCAAAAAAAGTTGGCAACACTGGTTGGGACATGATCAGTGACAGCTTGTTGCAGATAGAGAAAAGCTAGTCGTGTCACGCTTGGAATATGAGTGCACTTCCAAAGAAGAGAAAAATCGACCAGGAGGGCCGGAAATTCAACCAGGAGTGGACATGGAGGTACTTTTTCATTGAGAACGCATCGAAGTGCTTATGTCTTGTGTGTCGAGAATCTCTCGCGGCTCCTAAAGAATACAACGTTCGACGCCACTACGAGACCAAACATGCCCGCGACTTCAGCGCTCTTTCGGATTCGGAGAGAAAAACAAAGTCCGAGGACTTAAAACGGAATTTGCTTGCTGAGCAAAGCATTTTTACGAAAGCAAAGAACACATCTGAAGCAGCCACGCGGGCGTCTTTTCAGATATCTCGACAGATCGCTCGTTCAGGTCGTTCGTTTACTGATGGCGACTTCATCAAGGAATGTCTTATGATTGCTTCTGAGGAGATGTGCCCGGACAAGAAGTTGGTTTTCCAAAACCTGAGCCTATCAAGAATGACAGTACAACGACGTGTGCATGACATTGCCGACGACCTATCAAAACAGCTGGAGAGGAGTTGCAGTCATTTTGTCTACTACTCTCTTGCTTTGGATGAGAGCACAGACATCAAAGACACAGCACAGCTGCTTGTTTTCATCCGTGGTGTGAACGAAAACTTCGAAGTGACTCAGGAGCTGGCAGAGCTTTGCTCAATGCACGGACGGACTACGGGAGAAGAGATCAGCAAGGAGGTCAAAGACGTCATCGAGAAGCTCAAGCTATCATGGGAAAAACTCGCAGGTGTCTGCACCGATGGAGCCCCAGCCATGATGGGAAAGAGAAACGGAGCCGTTGCCTTACTTCAAGCGTTCAGTGGTGTAGAACTGAAGCAATATCACTGTGTGCTTCACCAGGAAGCACTCTGTGCCAAAGTGATGAAGTTTGACCATGTGATGAAGGTCGTGACTTCGGTTGTCAACTTTATACGTGCTCGGGGATTGAAGCACAGGAAATTTCAAGAGTACCTGAAAGAAATGGAGAGTGAGCACATGGACATCCCGTATCACACTGAAGTTCGCTGGCTAAGCCGTGGGAATGTTCTGAGTCGCTTCGTCGCGCTGAAGGCCGACATCATCGCTTTCTTGCAAGAGGAAGGGAAACACATACCAGAGCTGGAGGAAGAACAATGGTCGTGGGATCTGGCCTTCCTCAACGATATTTCAAGCCATCTGAACACGCTTAACATAGTTCTCCAAGGAAAAGACCATCTCATTTCGGACATGGTGAGCGCGATCTTCGCGTTCCAAGGAAAGCCGCGCCTCTTCAAATTGCAGCTTGGGGGTGGAAGCATAGTTCACTTTCCAACCTGCCAGAAGCTCTTTCCCACCGGCGAAAATCGGAAGACGGTAGCTGCGACGTACGCTCCACAGGTTGAGTATCTGCTCTCCGAGTTCCAGCAAAGATTCAAGGCATTCGAAAGTGAGAAGAGTAACTACGATTTGTTCCGCGATCCGTTTTCTGTCGCACCGGAAGACACAGGTCCGACGCTGCAGCTAGAACTCATTGACCTCCAGTGCTCGCCAGAACTGAAGAGTATGCATCGTGAGTCTCAGCTGCTTGACTTCTACAGAAGCCTTGACAGGAGCAAGTACGGAAACCTTGTGGACCACGCATTGAAGCTTGCATCACTTTTTGGGAGCACGTTTGTCTGTGAGCAGACGTTCTCACTGATGACCCTCAACAAGAACCGTCTTCGATCTTCTATGACGGACATGACACTGCGAGATGTGCTGAAGACGGCCACCAGTGCGATGATGCCGGATATTGAAAACCTGTCTGCAGCAAAAAGGTGTAACGTGTCACACTAGGTGCGGCCCGCGCAGTTTCCAATAAACAATTTTTGGCCCGCGTCATTTTTGAGTTGTGCACCCCTGATCTAGAGTTCATTGTTGTGCTTTTTTCCCTCTTCGTCAAGCAAACACTCTATCGAAAAGAAAGAAAAAGAACAGCACGAGAAAAACATCTTTCTTATCCGTGTAATGGTCGGTAAAGTTGTTTAGATTTTAGGATGGTGCACAAGACCTCAAAACCTGGCATCAATAAACTCTATACAGTAAAGTCAACTGCAATTGTTATATTGCAGCTGTTTCGTAGAAAACACGGTAAGATGCCTTTATTTTTCCCAAACCTCGTATCTCTTTATGGTGTCCACGAGTTGTTCAAAGTCAATTTCTTCCGGTATCATAATGCACGTGGCCCCGGAGCAGATGACTCTCAGGATCATTCGGAATCCAACCGGCAGGGCCATTGAAAAGGCTGTTCCCACAGTCTCGGTCTTGTCGAACATCATGCTGAGCCTGAGTTTAAATAAATTGAAGAGGAGCTGTGGTGTCCCACCTGGGTACTTGAAAATGCACACCTTTTGCGTGTGTTTGCGAATAGTCACCTATGTTATGCTTGAATGGGTTGAACCTATGTGAACAATCGAGCTGTCGTTTAACACTATCCGATTTTCTTTTGTTCACTGATACACATTATAATGCGAATCCGTGAACAGAAGGAATCGAATAGTGTTAAACGGCAAGCTGGATTATTCGTACCACCTGGAATCCGCAGAATACCTTTCTGCATGAGAAAGATGATATTTGAGATCTTAAGAACACCCGTGAGCACACCTTATTCGCGATACTGTTTTATTTGAATGTATGAAGACAACAACGTGGGAAAACAGAAAAGAGAAAACACAGAAAAATAGCATCAACATAGATTATATCACAACGAAATAAACTTTTTTTTATTACGAGAGCTTGGTATACATTTTAAGAAACGCCTGCGCGTCGACTTAACCCACAAAACACTCCAAGTGGCAATTTCTGCTATCTACGAAATCAGCTCAGCTAATGATGAGGCGGAACATCTGTTTAGACTTCAGAATTAAGTTTGCGCTGTGGCATTACGCAATGCAAGCATGACGTTTTGCATTGTGCAGCGCAGACTTCATTTTTAGGTCTTTGTTTGTTTGTTTGTATGAATTTATTTGAGACAAAACTTACAGAATGTCTCGGGGGACATGGCTAAAGGCACTTTGAAGTGCCTGACGAGGCCACGCCGCCCTTTTTGGCAACAGCGGTAGAAAAACAAAACAAGAGTGACATGCTTTCACTGCTATACAATAAAAAAAAAAACACAACAGAAGACAAATAAGAAACAACCAGTAGTGTGCGAACAGAGGTGGGCCAATTTTCTATAATATTACATTTTGCTTCAACAGATCTTAAAAAAAATAGCTTTTTTGTGCTATCACATGCATTTATCATTCAAGAAGTTTAGGACATATTTTTCGTTGTTTTATTCATCCGTAAATAAAATTTCTTTCACACTTTTCTTATAATTAAGGGGTGACCTGGCACAATTTAGAAAGTCTAAAATAGTTGGGTATTGGTTCAAAAAATCTGGCATCTGAAAACTTAGCTTCTGGTCTCCATAATTTGTCCGTGAACGAGATTTCATTATTCCATTTTGTCTTAAATTGTACGGCCCAATTTTCACGGGGTACTTCGCATGGAACAACAATTTGTCAGTATGAAATTGCCGCCAAATCTTGAGGGACAGTTTATATTTGTGTAGATCTCTTCAAGTTTAATATTTGGTATGCTCTAAAGTATGGTGTGGCATTCCTAAAAAATTCTATGTCTCCAATTGCTCGTAATGCTCGCTTTTGTATAGATAAGAGACGATCTAAGTTTGTTTGGGACGTACTTGACCACACTAATAGACAATAACTAATGCGGGAGTGTATGAGGGCGAAATAAATTTGACGTTTAGCTTTTTGGGGGGATAATATCTTTATCTATTCAAAAGACCAACAGCTTGACAAAGATTTCCTATGAGCGAATCAATATGGGGTGTCCATGATAAGTTTTCGTGGAATAAAACTCCCAAGAATCGAATTGTTGAAGACTGCTGAATGAAAGAGTCCTGGAATTCTAATTTAAAATTTGACGGTAATGTCATTCCGTTCGGTTTAAATAGCAAGCATTTAGTTTTGTCTACGTTTAAATAAAGTTTATTTGATTTAAGCCACATGTCTAACCCCCTCAACCATTTTTTTGCCCTCCCAAAGAGATCGTGTATGTCTACACCGGAGAAGAAAATATTAGTATCAACTGCATATAATACTATATTTGAACTACCATGTATGTTTACAATGTCGTTGATATATAACAAAAATAGTATTGGGCCAAGAATAGATCCCTGGGAGACTCCATATCTGATGTGTTGAAGGTCTGACTTCACTCCGTTTATGGTTACATACTGTGTTCTGGACGCGAGATAGTTTTTAAATAATAGTAACGTAACACCGCGGACTCCGTAGAACTGAAGTTTCTTTAAGAGTATATCATGTTGAACGCAATCGAATGCTTTTTTAAGGTCAAGGAATATGCCTAGCGTATATACTTTTTGCTCTATATTCTCAAGGATTTGTTCTTTTATTCCAAGCAGTGCAACCTCTGGTGACTTATTTTTCTGAAAACCGAACTGCTCCTTTACTAGAATATTATTCGAAGTCAAAAATTTAACAAGTCGTTTATTTATAATATTTTCAGCTACCTTCGAAAAAACTGAAAGCACAGAAATAGGTCTATAGTTGTTCAGATCATTAACTGGTCCACCTTTGTGTATAACAGCCACATGTGCATGTTTCATCTTGTCCTGGAAGAGGCCTGTAGATAGAATGAGGTTACAAACGTGAGCCAGTGGAAAGCTGATTTCTTCACAAACGGCCTTTAAAGGTCTAGGCTTGATGTCATCAGTACCGGATGCGCAGTCATCTTTTAGTGCCCTAATTACGTCTATAATTTCACACTGATCAGTGGGATATAAGAAGAGAGAATGTAGGCAATTTGTCCTTATGAACTGTTCACATGGTATATCTACGCGGTCATTTAAAGGAGCACCAGCAGTAACAAAGTGGGCGTTAAACCGGTTTGCTATCTGCTCTTCCGATAGCGCCTCATCGTAAAATGGCACTTTTTTCGGCGAGACGTTTTTAGAAGTTAACTCATTTACTGTTTGCCACATCAAGCGGGGATTCCCCATAACTTCCGAAAACGTTTGCAAGTAGTATTCACATTTTGCTTTTTTAATATCAGTGTTTAGTTTATTTCGTACTTTTTTAAATATGCAAAGGTCATTTTTACTTCTTGTTTTTAAAAATATCTGATACAGCTTGTTCCGGTTTTAATCCTTTGATATAATTCGCTAGATATCCATGGCTTTCGAGTTTTCTTATGTTTTTTTCGCACCTTTAAGGGAAAACATGTGTTATACACAGAAATAAAATGGGATAGAAAAACGTCATAAGCCCTGTCTGCATCGTTTTCTCTCAAAACAATACTCCAATCTTGACACGAGATAAAATCCTTAAACCGCTGAATATTTTGTTTAGAACAATCTCTAACTAACGCTTCTTGTTTATAGCCACGTGGCTGCTTACAAGGCAGAAGACAGTATATTGGTAAGTGGTCACTTAGATTGCACATTAATGTGCCTGATCTCAAATCATCAGAAGGAAGATTTGTTATACAAAGGTCAAGAGTGGTTTCTGTTGTCGAAGTAATTCTAGTCGGTACATTTATTGTGTTTGTGCAGCCATACGATTCAAATATTTCTTGTAAACGCGTGTAAGATACATTGTCCGTGCAAGCATTAATGTTTAGATCTCCAACCAAGACAGCTTGTAACTTCAGCGATACACTTAGATCAAGTAACGTTTCTGAGAAATGAAGGAAATCACTCACGGATCCTGATGGAGGGCGGTACAAAAGAGCAAACAAGTCTAAACGGATGTTCCGCCTCATCATTCGCTGAGCTGATTTCGTAGATCGCAGAGATTGGCTCTTTGAGTGTCTTGCGGGTAAGCAGACACGCAGGCATTTCTTAGAGTAGAATTGAAACTACACTAAATAAGAGGGCGGTTCCAGTCACAAAATGTAGGTGGTGTCAAAGAGTGGCAAAAGTAATTGCTGAAAGTCTGTATGGGATGCCAACTTTCTTTTGATGGTGACGTCTATGTGATATATAGAATGTGGGGTGATAAGCATGTTGCGAAACGAGTCATTGTCGCAATAAATGTACCAAAATAAACGTAATCGTGCTATTTTAGCGGGTTAATATTCAGGAAGAAAGATTAGATTTTACCCTTGCAAAAATTTTATGAACAAAATTATTGAAAATAATAATACAACATTCCTGTAATATAGGTAAATAAGGGAGAAACTCAATGAATAATCTAACACAAAAGTATCCGCATAATCAAAATAAACATTTTTTGTCGTCTGCACGTATGGACTCCACTTTTTCGTTTGGCCAGGGTTTTAAATATATATTTTACCATATTTGGATGCAATTGTTGTCAAACGTAGCTACCATTAAAGTGTCACTAAAACCACGTGTACTCGCTTATTGATTTGAAAACATCAAACATGCACTGTTCTGTTTTGGATAAGGATATCTTTGTGTAGCACGAACGTATCATAAACGCACCTTATCAATGAGCCAAAGCCCTTTGCTTATTGAAGAAGACGTGCATAACTATTACGGCTGTGCTGCCATAACGAGCACAGCCGAGGAGGGGTATATTATAACTGGCGAAAGACAGACAATATCATTCAGGAATAGAAAGCCTCTCTAAATTTTCCTGTAAAGCGTGTTTTATTTTCTTTTTTTGCATCGGTTCAGTCTCTTGTTTACGAAAGTCTAAGCCAAATATGGCATGAAAATGTTTTGAGCCTCAAAACAAAGCGATGACTTGAGCTTTGAAGCTGAAAATTTAGAGCAAGAAATAAATTGCAGCCTTGTATACTCATATTTCGTTGCGCCTCTAATAAGCTAGAGGCGACACCAAATCATACACGGTCATAAAATTTTCTCAGAAAAGCAAAAAAATAGAAAAAAGAAATTGTGAGCAGCAGCAGAGACTTTTATTCGACGTTTCGAGCAGAGCCTGCTCTTTTTCAAGTGAAGAGATAATACAAGTTGCAAAATGTTTCGGAGATCGAAAGAAAGAAAGAGAGAGAGAGAGAGAGAGAGAGAGAGAGAGAGAGAGGAAAAGCAAGTGTGAAGACACACGTCGACAACAAAAACAAACCCACACACTGCGGGCCACATTTGCAACAATACATAAACATATGCTAAAAAAAGGAAATTGGTGTTGCCAGTGTCTATAGTCAGTGACAGGCCAACCTCCCCTGCTAGTGTCTTACGTGAAGTACACCACGCACTTCCTTAATTTTATCGACCAGATAAACAGATCCGATTTAGTATCAGAGGAAAGCATTCTGGTAACTGTCGATGTCAACTCTCTTTACACCAACATTCCTCGTAGTGATGGAATATCTGCCGTGAACGAGTTCCTCTCTCTCTACCATTCGTCTCTTGCGGAGAGCGATTGTATCTTGCGCTTAATAGAATTAATCTTAGACTGCAATAACTTTACGTTTAACGGCACTCATCACTGTCAAATTCAAGGCGCGCTATGGGATCACGGATGTCCCCGAATTATGCTAATATCTTTATGGAAATTTGGAAAAAACAAAAGCTTTATTTGGTTGCACACTAAGAAGCCGGCATTTGTGTTCGTTATGTTGACGATAGTTTTATAATCTGGAACGACATAGAAGATACACTTCTTTCCTTTCTGGATTATCTTAAAGAATGTCACCGCACAATTAAATTCACTTGTAATTACTCCGTGAACACCACGAACTTTCTCGATGTTAACGTTCAAAAACTGGGAAATAATTTAATAACAGAGCTAAACAGGAAGCCTACAGACAAACGCCAGATTCCTCGCCACGATAGCTACCACCCAGAATGTTAAGAAATAATATACCTTACAGTCAATTCCTTCGGTTGCATAGGATTTGCTCTGAAGATTCTAACTTCAGAAAGAATGTAAATTCACTAAAAAACACGCTACTCAAAAGAAAATACCCCATATCTATTCTTAATGACGCCACAAGAAAACCATCCGCTCTAGAATGCGGCACACTCCTTCAGCCTTCGCAACAGCTCCGCTCTAACGGAGCAGGAGTACCATTGGTTATAAACTACTACTCGAACATATCAAACCTAAATTATATACTGAAGAGGCAATTAAATATCATGCACGCCGACGACAAACTTAAAGAGATATTTCCCGAATCACCCTTTGCCGCTTTCCGCAAGCATCGAAGCCTGCGGAGAATGCTTTGTCCATCTTATACAAAAAGTCCCGATGCATCCAGTGGCTGCCGTCCTTGTCGTAGTACCCCATGCCAGCTCTGCCCTTTCATTTTGGCAGCTGATCGTATTTCGAGCTGCTCAACAGCTTTATTCATTAATATTAAACAACGTATTGACTGCTAAACTCCTGACGTGATATATATATATTATGAACTGCACGCTCTATCAATGTGCAATATGTGGGGAAACTAAAAGTTCCACGAAGGAGCGATTTTATGGCCGCAAGTCTGACATTGTAAGCAAGAAACATACACCGGTTGCTAAACACTTCAACTCTGACGTATACCATAAAATTAATGCGCATCTAGAAATTACCATTGTGGAAAGTAATTTTAAAAATGATATAACACGTAAAAATAAAGAGTCTTATTACATATCAAAATTTAGTTCGTTGGCTCCACTTGGCATGAACATCTCAAAGGGAAACCTCCATAGGTTGTTGTAGTCTTCTTGTTGATCAGGCAAACCCCGATCGCGTCGCGGGGAGAGGAAAGGATAGGGAATAAAATGAAAAAAAACGAGAAAACGAGGAGAAGAGAGAGAGAGAGAAAAAAAAAGGAAGCTATTTTTTTTTTTGTAACGGGCCAAATTTACTTGAACTGAACGCTTCCAGCAGGGCGCGTTCTGTTTCTCCACGCCGCTTAGGCTGTTCCCTTCACGAATGTTTATGGTTTTTTCTAGCGACCCGCGTAGTTGTGATTATATGCCTGTGTTTTTAGGGCGGGCGTGGGGATAAAGGGAAGGCCGCCTTTTATTATATATGTTTGCGTTCCCTGTAGTCGATTACAGGTTAAAAGGGGGTTTCGAAGGAAAAAAGGGTAGGGGAGGAAAGGGCAGGCGGAGTTCTGGAGAGGAGAGGAGGAAACCTCCTCCTCTCCTCAGCTTTCCGTCTGCTTTCCCCTCCCCGGCCAGAAAACTTTTCATGGCCTGTCACTGACTATAGACACTGCAAACACCAATTTCTTTCTTTTTTTTTAGCATGTTTATGTATTGTTGCAAACGTGACTCGCTGTGTGTGGGTTTGTTTTTGGTGTCGACGTGTGTCTTCATACTTGCTTTCCCTCTTTGTCTCTTTCGATCTCCGAAACATCTTGCAACTTGTATTATCTTTTCACTTGAAAAAGAGCAGGCTCTGCTCGAAACGTCGAATAAAAGCTTCTGCAGCTGCTCACAATTTTTTTCTACGCCTGATACTTTCTTAGTGAAGCAATGCTTATTAGCACTTTGGAAAAGCAGAATACTTCAGGGATGAAACAACTACCGTACAAAATTCTAAAGATGAACCCTATTTTGGTAAAGTGGAGTGTGGAATATATGAATGATTCTATGAAACGAAAGAGTGGGTTCTTGATCGCAGAAAAAAAATTGTCAGTTTGGTTGGGAATACCCGGTGTTATCAGGGGTTGGACTATACCGAATGACGAACTAAAGGATCCTTACAAGACACACACGTAGAATTCTTGATTAAACAAGTGTCAACCAGATCAGCACACTCTTAATAACACTGTAAATTTTCAGCGTTACAGTTACTAGTCTCAGTGAGCTCGATTCTTTACAAAAGCGCCGCAAGTTCCACGGAATAAGTACAGAAGATATCACCACACCTAAGTGTGCTAAAACAATGCACACTGAGTGATTACTTTAAGATTGGGGAACAGTGAATGGCAGTCTAGATGTCTGTCACATTTGTTGTTTGGATGTGTTGCAATTTGTACATATTTTTAAGTATATAAAATAATTATCAGGTAAAGGTGCATTCTTTTAGGCAGCACTTGGTCTTGTGGCAAGGCTTACCTGTAAGGTTGCAGTCCAGCTACGCAACTATAATGCGTTTCTTCAACTGCCTTTGGATTGCCCGTCGTCCCCGACGTAAAGCACAGAGCGATCAAGTCCTTCTGCGTGTCCATCACTGGGACCTCCACAAACTCAGTCTCTTCCAAGTACTTAAAATTGGTTACCGAAACATATCCTGGCTCTTCGCCCAAAGAAAAAAATGTCTGAAAAGTGTAAATCCTCACCTGAAATCATATGGATTCACACCACCAAAATTCCACATGCATGTAGATGCAAGACTGGGCTCAAGAAACTGGACTATATTAGACTATATCTACCGTCAGTAATGGCTGACGGTAGAATTTAAAACCGGCAGTAGCAAGCACAAACCTTTTTAGAGGCAACTTCATGAGCCGCCTTTCACGCTTCTCCTCCACGTGTCACCTCTCTTATAACTGGGCGTGCGCCCTGGAGGCCAGTCAGAGATGGCGCGTACCAAAATAAAGTTTTGTCGCGACGTCCGCAACTTGCGCAGTGTAGAGAGGTTTTACGAAATGCTCTAAAGCGGTAGCTTTATAGGGCCAGCAACCTCAGGAGCCATGTAAGCACGAAATGTTTATACAGTGATGTCTCTGGTAATATGGACGCCTCCCGCCCCCCCCCCCCCTAAAAAAAAAAGTTCATAATGTGAGTTGTTCATATTGCCACACGCTAGACGAACCGGCGGATGGCACAAGCTGTCACATTAAGATAAGCACGTGACATCGGGCAGTGTCACACGCCAGAGGCACGGGGCCGGTCGCACGAGCGTCTGGCGCTCGTGCCATCACGTGACTGTGAGCTTTGTTTTTTGGGACATTTTTTTCATCTAATCCGCTGGGGCTTGACGCTGAAGTGAAGAAGTTAAAGTTTTTGTTTTTCCACGGGCTCGAACTTTTTTGGTGTTGTACATGAAGTCGTGACAATATTAATGAGACAGAAATGCGTGCATTTTCCCAGTTTGTCCCCGAAAATGGTGTCCAAATAGCTGGGTATCTATATTAACGGTGTTCATATTAACGAGACATGACTGTAGTTGATGGCAGGGTAACAATTCAGGGAAACCCCTCCACCCTCTTTCCGCTTTAGCAAAGCGAACGCTGGAGAGGAAATCTCCTCTCCAGCGTTCGCTCTCGTAAAGTGGAAAGTGCTGGAAGGAGTTTCCCCAGAACTCTTAACCTGTCACCGACTATATGTTGGTCAAGCTGTAAGCGCTAAACAATCTACGAAAAAAAAAAAAACTGCAACTGGTACCAGGGATTGAACCCCGGTCACCGGCGTCAAAGCCAAGTGCGCTACTGACTGATCTACGAACCCAGCAAGCAGGAACGGGAGGAGCAGGAGCAGGTAGTGTGAGAAAGCGCGTGGAGAGGAGAGGGGTGGAAACGGCAAAAAAGAGGGAGTAGAAACAGGTGGTGTAGAAAGAGCGCGCGGAACGAGGAAGGGTGGAAAGGGCAGGAAAGCGCGTTTCCCCTCTCTTGGTGACACAGAAACTTCAGCACTTAGGCTTTGTATCTGTGTGGTGCGGAAGGGAACCTCGTGCAGCATCACAAAAATACAACGTAAGGTAATTTGTTTCCATACAAAACACTGTCCTAGCCGCCACCTGAACTAAGAACACCACCCACCCCATAAAGTTACCGCATTTGAACGAGTTTCACAGAATGGCGAAATGTGCAGCAAATTTTTCCACTTTCAGTAAGCCACGTTTCACCGTGTTGATGGACAGCGTCCGTCACTTTCCCCCTTAGTTTGCGTGCAAATGCTTCGTTATTGGCGACGTTATTGGTGATGCTGAAACGTGCAAAGAATACGACTGGCTCCGTCTTTTACCGAACTTAGTAAATACGAGTGATGACGTATCTGGGGCTTCAGAAATCATTGCTTACTCGTTTTGTTTTTTAACGTAGTTGGCGACATTTATTGAGGTCATCATTTCGGTCGCCCAGGAGCCGACGTTTTAATCTCTGGCTCCTCTCAAGTCCGAATAAAGACCGATATGTTTAAAAATCGGGTAAGTGCCGAGACGTGTTCCCGACTATTCTGGCTGGCGCACTTGAATATGACACACAATAACTCGAGGAAGCTGAACAACGCTGCCTCCGCGCATTTAAAGAAATAGCGTGAAAGTTCATCAACATGGTGTCCGACGAGATTTCGAGCCGGAACCTACCAACACTGCGCGACTCTAAGGCCAGATGCAAATTTAACTGTTTTTTTTTAAATCTTTAATTGTATAATTTTGAGGGAGGAGGAAGCTTGTGAAGATGACTTTTCAGCTTTTTTCCTCCTACTTCCCACATCCCTTTGATAGATAATAAAGTATATTATTATACTATTATTAGTTTTTTTCCACAGGTGTTCACAGCAACGAGGCAGTTAAAACAGATGGGAATCAGAAACTATACAATCAGCAGCGATAAAAAGGGGGCTCAGTCAAAGCTGTTCATTGTCACCCCTGCTCTTCATGATATACGTACCTCAGTGAGATGGAAAACGAATTAGAGCAAAACATTAAGGTTTTGATGTCAGTTCTATGTAACACAAGTAACATCAGGACTGATGTATGAAGACGTCATAGTACTCATGACAGATAATCGCAATGCATTACAGGAACTAATTGGAATATGTGGAGAGGAAGGGGACAGCTTTCCTGAGTCCCAGTAGTGTGAAATCTGGAATAATGGTGTTCAACGACGAACAAAGAAAGCCACTAAAAATACAAGATATTGAAATAGATCATGTAAAAAAAAATACAAATATCTGGGAGTATGGCTTTATGAGGAAAATAAATATCTAGATGAACATGAAGAAAATATAGCTAGAAAAAGAAAAATAATTTTAGCTATTATGAAACTCCATGCACTATGGAATTATAATAGATACGAAGTGGTAAGGTGTTTATGGAAAAGAGCATTAGCGTCAGGGCTGTCTTTTGACAATCGGGTAACGTGTATAAGGTCAGAGGTTCAATAAGGATTTGAAATGTGACAATGAGCGTGGGAAGATTAGCACTGGAAGCGCATGAGAACACACCAAATGAGAGAGTGCAGAAGGACATAGGCTGGTCGTCCTTTGAGAGCAGAGAGGCAATTAGTAAATTCAAATTTGAAGAACGGGTAATGAAATGGATGATACCCGGTGGTCACGGAAAGTATTCAAGTATTTATACATGAAAAGTTTGAACACAAAATAGACAAACCGATCCCGAAAGCTGACATTTAAATATCTGCACACTAGTGGTGGGACTGAGCAGACTAGTTCAGTTAAAAAGGGAGTGAAAGAGGCAGAAATAAAAATGTGGGAGGGAAGAATGCAAGAAAAAGCAGCTTCAACTATGTACAGGTCACAATAATAGGACGCCAGGAAGGAAACGTTCGATAATTCACGGGGAAGTTCTTTGCTGTTCTTTGCGAGAACGGGAGTGCTAAAGACAAAGACGTATAGGGCTAAATTTCAAGAGATAGACATATCGACACGGTGGATCGACACATATCGACACATAGCGACACGGTGGAACATTTGGTCTTAAATTACACGGGACTTTGCCCCTAGCCTCCCTGAAGAGGTAACAAATTTGGCGGGGGGGGGGGGGGGGGCAGTGTTTTGCTTGCAAGGACAAAAGAATAGAAAAGAAAAGAATACAAGTCACAAAGAGGAGGTCAGAAAATTGGTGGATATTATCTAGGGAAAATTAAATGAAGTAAAACTAAATAGCACAGCTGAAGACAGGCGGGACAGAGGAAATTTGGGACTCGAACCCGCGTGGCTCCGGTCCAAAATTTTAACCCTGTCTTCCAGTGGGTTCGATGTTGTGGTAACGCCGACAAAGTTTGACCAGAGGAAAATTGCCGACTCCCTCACTGGGAATAGCAGGCGAGGAGTGATATTTGTAGTGTTCTTGCCCGATCGCCTAAAGGTCATTCAGGTGATCACTCTCACGGCCGGGTAATAGTTAAAGAAATACATTGGCGTAAGAAGGGAGAAATTGTATTTTTAAAATATTTTAGGCTACGTGGCGCAAGCTACAGCCCGTTAAGTAGGGTATAGCCGTTAGCATCCATTCATCCATCCATTCCTCCGGCCGGAGCGCGTCTCCATCACTGTTCTTTAATGTAGAATAGTCGACTGGATATCGGATCTACAGCCCACCGCCTTGCTCATACCAGGCTAATACACGCAAGTCTATGGGAGAAACACAAATAAGTAGAAATATTGAAGCTTGTACGCGGTGCTCGAAGGCGAGTACTTTATGATGTGCTGGGACCATTGTATCGGGTGCTCGGAGATCCAATCGGTATTTGTCAAGCGTTCGAACGCCGATTAAAAAATCAAATGTGCCGGAGTACCACCGACTCTGCCGGCGTCGCTTGCTTCAGTTGCTAAATAAATTACACGTTCAACAAATAAACGAGACGCTCCGAGTTTTAGTTCGTTACAGAAGACCTCACTGCAGTTCAAAGCAAAAGCTTGCACCAGAAGTACTCTGTACAAGGACTTGAAACAATGTCCTCAATAAAGGCCCTCTATCGTGTGCAAAGCTCTGATAACTTCGAGATTACAAACTACTCCACGTTGACTCTCGGCAACCCTTGTCTCACTGAACCGCATCACAATTTACGCCCAACAAAGTCACAACCCTCGACCATCAAGCACAAAACATTTATTAAAACATATTGTGCGCCAAGAATATTGACTGTCATTCCCGGAAAACACGATAAAAGTTTGATCGTCGAGAACAACCTACCAAGGTAAGAAATTGCAGTTTTCCCTGATTCACCCATGAAGTCCCATGCATTTGCTGGTGACAAGCGACGGCTGCCGGTGCATAGTTTATTTGGGCGGAAAATGAGCGTTCGGCGGTGCATAGTTTATTTTATGGTGAAAAACAAAAACAAAAAAACATGTACATTCTTTTCGAGGAAACCCTGTATATGCCAGTCTGGTCGCGTTCAATGTGAAATGCTACTGCTAGGAGCCGCACCGTGGCGCCACTGTCTTGTCTCACGCTTCCAATAATGAATGTGATGAATGCTTGAGATTTATATGTTAAAATATGAGCACCAAAGCGAGGAATCGGCGCAGCATTCTTGAGCCATTTAAATATTATACGGCGCTCGTCATTACTGTCAGTGTAAAAACGACGTAATATTGTTATTAACGCCGCATATATTATGTTGCCGCGTAGCCAGACGTAATGGGTTCTTCGGCAATTTGAGCGAAGTTCAAATACCTTGATCCGTTCATCTTCAAGTTGGCTTGGAGAAAGGTGCGATGTCGTTTTGGTTGTGAAGACGTGGCTAGC
Source organism: Ixodes ricinus (assembly GCA_037355805.1). NCBI lineage: Eukaryota > Metazoa > Arthropoda > Arachnida > Ixodida > Ixodidae > Ixodes > Ixodes ricinus. Next base: position 87,285 of record JAZHYW010012583.1, read on the forward strand.
TTTTCCATCTCTTAGTTTCTGAAGTGATTCACCTAAAAACAAATAAAAAGCTTGTTCTTACTTTGATCGAACACTAACTACGTCGCTGTAAGGTGGGAATAGCGTCACAGAGCAGCAGTCCTAGACGCAATGAAAATTGATGCAATATCAGATGCAAAAAATAATAAGAATTGAGTTTCGTTTGGCGTGGTAGTCTTTAGAACAATAATGTGGCATCTCAGCTGGTATCAACGTTCTTAGATCGACTAGGCTGTGGAATTACCGCGTAGGGTTGGTACCCCCAGCCAATCAAGCCCGCCACCCGTCGTTTAAAGCGCCATCAATAGGCTGCGTTTAAAAACTGTTTATCCCAGAGCACGGTGAAGCGCCATCTATAGACACTGGCTTCTAAACCTGTGTATTCCAGGGAGTACACGTACTTATTATAGCAGACGTACCCAAAACGGTGGCGCATCGAGTGACGGGAGGTGAAACTTGGGTGGAGAGAGGGCGGAGGCTATCTGTTCGTGGAAGTAGAGTATACGGGCAGTTTCGTAACTGAGTTAATCTAGCAATGTTGACAGGCACCTACCTTTGTCAGACGCTGGATCAGATGGAATGACAATGCCCCCGGCAAGCACTATGGCGTACATGGCGATGAAGCTTTCCACGGAATCGCCCAAATGGGCGAGCACTTTGTCTCCAGGCTCGACACCGTGACGCTGGAATCCAGCGGCGTATTGCTTTAACTTCTTAAGGAGTTCGGAGCACGTCACCTGATTTGCACCGCAGACCTGCACGGGTAAAATATGAACTAAAGTCAAATGAACAGTGGGATATGATCCAGTAACCATATATGCGGCTGTGCGCGTCCAGCTGGTGTTCAGATGATCAGGTGTAAGCTCTAAGCATTACTCGGCTTAGGTTCTTTCTGCCTCTACTTCCCAGTGGACAGTTTATCATTTACAAAGTTCATTGATGTTTCACGCTTCAGTTTCAAAACTGCAAGGTATGGCAGTAATACTAGCAGCCACGGCATATAGGCATGGGCCTTTCCTCCGTATAGCACAAACTACAATTTACGATCCTTACGCCCTAACTTAGAAAATCTTGAAGTAAATGGCTCCTAAAAAAAATCATTAACAAAGGCAAAAAAAAAAAATTCGTTGATTTTTTATTTTAACGTTTGCATTTCCCATTGTATAAGCATTTTGTTAGTTTGTGGGAGACGAGGGGGGAAGACGACGGGGCGGGGGGCACGTGGCAAGCGGTCGGCCGAGCAGACACGAGCTGGCGCCGGAGAGATCGTGCTGCGCGAGGCTGGGGCCGAGCAGGAACGATGGAGCCGGTCTGGGCCATGGCGATCCCCGGAGCGGTCCACCAGCGAGGTTCCGACCAGGACCGGCGGGAACGGCGAGCCCTGGCCATACCGGCCTAGGCCATGACGACCCCGAAGTGGTTCCGCAGCGAGACTCGGGCTGTGATAGCCCAGGACAGCTAGCCTACGCAGCGCTGGCGTGGACAGGACGATGCCCAGGCCTGGACACGGATTCCGACTGCGAGCTCTGATCGACGGGCAACAATCAAGGTCGGCGGGCCCGGACTGCCGGCTCTCGAGGACCGGCAACCGGGAAGTTCAGTAAACCCATTCGCTGTCTTCTCGTTGTGTTGTGTCACTCCTTGGGAGACGAGCGAAGCACAGACCGATCGGGCGGCGATTAATATAAAGCGACCCCACAAGTTTTATCTTTGTTTGCATTGATAATGTCTCATAAAGAGGCTGCCTATGCAATGAGATCCCACATGAAGTAAAGCTTTTTTTTTAAATAATGTCTCATACTTAAATTTTTTGAAACGGATAGTTTTGACCGTGTTTTAATCCCATTATATAATTTAAAAAAAAAAAAACCACACACACGGTGGTTTTGCATGGCATTAATTTAGGTTCTTCAAAACTTTTCCAGCAGATTTTTGTTTTTTTCCTAATTAAAGTAAAATCTGCTCCCCAACGCATGAATATGATCAAAAAAACATTAATTATGTGACCACATTTACGTTTTTGTCACATTCTTGCCAGCTTGTAGAATGTTCTTAAAGCGTTTTTTACACCAATATGAAAATTTCCGAGAAGTTTTACACAACAAACTTTGTGGCAAAAAATATTATTATCCGTAAGAATATTTTTTCTGGAACAGCAAAAAATGCGTTGCCATTACACGAACCTCTTCCGCAATGGGAATTTAAAGCGTCGTTTACACCAAATACCGTTTAAAAATCGCCGTACGGTCGAATTCGTCGCTCGTTAGAAAAAAATTCGACTGAATGCCCTTCAAAAGTTTTAGGAAGCACATGTATTAGTTATTTTGCTTAGTTTTGTTTTGAGACTTGCCCCTTGTAATAAAGCTCATCTTAGCTCACTGATTGTTTTTTGTTCTTTTTTCGTATAATCTTCAATATGTAAACCGGTGTTCAACATGCATGTAAGTTGAGCTTCGGTTTACATATTAAAATTTATGCGAAAAAGTAACACAAGACAATCAATAAGCCAAGATAAGCTTTATATAAAAAAGGACAAATCCCAAACAGAAAAAGCAAATCCATAAAAGCACCCTTAATTGTGCGCTGGTGAGCAGTCAGGTGGTTTTATTTGTCCTTCATTTAGTTTTCAGTGAAGCCCGCGAACGCTTTTCTGCCAGCGTAATACGAGAAAACGAGTAGTTGCCACTTACCAAGGCTGTTCTTTTACCGTATGCCTCCAAGCATTCTTTAACGGCCTGGTACACAGAAATTCTCGGTACGGATCCTCCGGCGTACGGCGAATAGAGAATGCCGTTCTCAATAGGGGCCTTAAGCGCCATTTCTTCTTCTGGTCTCTTTTTGTTTTTTGACAGTTGAGCACTGATTTGTAGGTCCGTTCTGTGATAAAACACAGGACGCTGTAATTGGGTATTACTGCTAATGTCACCGTGTCACGGCCGTTCACAGCTTATAAAAATTACGTATGAAAGGACTCTGGTAATCTTTCAGTAAATAGCTAAATTATACACGTCAATCTGATGAAAAAAGGCACAATGCTACGAATATAAAGATAGAGCAACAAGAATTGTTTATTACGTCTTCATCCAAGAAACACTGACCACCCCCAACATGTTTTCTTTTCTGCCAGGCGATTTAGTATGGTGTCAGGAGAGTACCCAATCAATATTTTGCTACAGACTCGCGTATATTGTTAATAAAGCAAAAAAAAAAAAAAACTCCACTGCTCTAACTCGAAACACGAGCACGGAAGCTCATAGCCCAAAGTCACGTGGTTATACTTGACAGCGTTTTCTTTCCCCCTCCTCTCTATGACGACGACCTTTGCCCCACCTCTCTGCCGTCTTAAGCAGATGACGACGACGGCGAACTTGCTTGTACGGTTTGTCGGGCGATTTTTCGGCATGTGTATACCTTTTGCTCGAATGTTCTGCGCTTGAAGATCGATTGGCCAGTATTACGGTCGACAGTTTAGAAGTAGGGGTCCTACGTCCGTCGCAACGCTGATCTGTCGTGTGCCGCCAGCGCGTCGTCCAGCCCGCGGTACGGAGTCGCGATATTGAGAGTTACGTGTACCTCTACTTCCTGTGATCTGTGCAACAAATTTTTTTCGATCAACTTATTCCAGCTTTTCGGAGGCTAGAAAAAGAGGCTTTGTATTGTTATCTATTTTCCAACTACCCAGAACAGAATTTGGGGCTCGAAATTCGTTTTGTTTCCGCCTGAAAACCGCCGATTGAGAACTGGCCGGTTTGAGTGGCGCTCACTCTCTCCTCCGTGGCCACGTGCCGTTTTCTATGGTTTAGACACACACACACACATACCAAATGTAATCAATGTCGGGGGATCATGGAAGGCACACACTCAGTATTAAAAAAATATGATACCCATTTTTGTGGCTTCTAAAAAGCTGCAAGTCTTTGATAAAAAAAATGTTGCATAAAGAACCGAAAAAAATGTGTGCATTCTCTGCATGATTAACAACATGGCGTCGTATCGCGGTAGTCGCGGCCTGGACGGCTGAGCGAAGCGGACTGTTGTTCGCGGTACCCGCGAATCTGTCTAGCTCCGAAAGAGAAATCACGCCCGACCAGCGAGCTGATTCGCACGAAGACGTCGGCGAGCGGTCGCCCCTTCTCCTGGCTGAAGAGATCGCTCGTCTTACGAACACGAATTGGTAAGAGCTTGAAAAACGCACGAACGTCAAGCCCGAAGTGCTTGACTTTCGCGTTTTTCGTGCGAAGTGCACGTGTTTCGCCTGCTTCGCACGGCCAAAAAACAAAAAACAAAAAAACACGGTTGGGAGTAGTCACGTGACTTTCGGAAACTCTCTCCCTTCTACGTTTCTTCTTCCTCCCCAGTCCAGTTTCGGTTTCGGTTTCGAGCAGTTGGTTCTTTTTTTTTTTTTACCTTACTAAAAATATATGTGATGCTGTAGCAAAATATGCAGAGAGCAAGTCCTTTGCTTCTTGCGCAGGAGTTGTGGCGACGCCGAGTTCTGATTGGCTTTGAATGAAAAGATAGTGGGTACACTTCAAAGCTAGATACCTTGAGGTCTACTCACTATTTCTTTCAATCAGCCAATCAGAGCTCGGCATTCTAACATCATCGCAAGAACTGTGCAAGCAGCAGACGAACTTGCTTTCCGCATTGATTGGGTAGTATTCTGACACCATATTGAATCGCATGGCAAAAAATAATTAAAACCTCTTTTTTTTTGGTGGGAAGGGGGGGGGTGTCAGTGTTTCTTTAAGGATGGATAAAGGCGATCAGGCAAGAGCTGTTTTGTCAATGTTACTTAAGAGCAGCGTCATGCCAATACAAATATGCATGCCGGGAAACGTTTTACTTAAACCATTCCACAAAACGGGACTACATTTATAAGTTTGCATGAACCAAGACGTAGATTTGCTTCAGGGCAAGTCGAAATAACATTTTTACGCTGGAAGCGAGCTCCCACAGCAGGAGTATTGACCTGACATGATGTATCCAAAAGCTACACCCCGCCACCAAATGCCGCTCTGACGTTGCCGCGTTGCAAACGGACGCTACATGTCGATGCTGAGAAAGCATTATCTCAGTTACAAAATGTCCAAAGACCAGACAGGTTTACTATGAGGACAGGGATGATGCGAATTCAGATACTTATCTACGTTATTTATAACTTGTCGAAAAATCACAATGTAAACGTCAGCTCTTATATCGTGTCCCAGTACTACCTTCCGTAAATATTTTCCTTGTGTAAATAAAATATCTTATGCCCAAAAGACGATCGGTGTTCTTTACTGTTAATTACACTTATTGATTACTTTCAGTAATAATTGTTTTAAAAAAAATGTCTTCCCCATTACGAGCTTGGAAAATACCACCCGAGTTTTAGCACCCTCACATTAGTTTTAGAAAATATAACCTCGAAAACAAAGGATCCTAATCATACGTATTCATAATTTGGTCGAGTTAATCGTAACAAACGAGATTAATCAAGTGTCCCAGCGGGAATCGAGACACAAACCGCACGATCGGCATCCCGCCAACTTTGCTCGGCTCTCCGAGGAGGAGGCGAAAGTGAGCACGGGCAACTAACTGAACCGAAATCGCTCACGGGAGCCTGCGATATTTTACGAGACCGTTGGCGCGCGCAACTGAAACTCGAATTATGAAGCCTAGGTCCCGGGTGATCTCACAACGTTACGGGGTGGATTAAAATTTTTAACGCACCAACCAACTCCGCAGCGGCCGTGTGCGCCACGACTTCGTAAGACAGCCAATAGATGGCGTAGCGGACCCGATGAACCCAGAGCCGTTTATTGAGAGAGTTTGGCCATACATTGGTTTGAATAGGCGAGCATCTCGGGGCCAACCACAGGCCGCGAAACAGCCCCTAGCGGTGGTCGTGTGATCTAAATTTGTGACACGACTTACTTCGTTTCACCTTATGTGCGAGCGAAGGCAAAACTGGAAGCGCGAGCACGGAAGCTCCGTGCGTTCAGGCTTTGCTCGAGCGCGCGAGCTGGGGAGAAATGCAAAAGGCGCTGGTCTCGCGCCTCATAGCTTTGGCTTCGCTCGCCGATAAAGTGAAACGAAGTATAATTTGAGCCGTGCCGAGCGGGACTCCGCGTCTCAAGACGCTCGCGCACCCCACCCTTTGCACTGCTTTCTTTCAGCCAGTCTCAGGACGCTGTTCTAGCAGTGCAGACAAAGGCGTGGGCACGAGCGCGTGGCTTTGGAAAGTGCCTCCTATGCACGAGGTCTCGTGCAAACAAAAGCGTTTCGCTGAGCTAGGCTCACGCGCCTGTGCCTTTGTCTTCACTGCAGACATTTGTGAGATGGAGTAGAGGTCTCCTGATTGGTCGACGCTGTGTCACAAATTTAGTTTACGCTCTAAGCGTGGGGGAATCTTCGGCGCTGGCGGCGGCCTTTGCTCCGCCTATTGTCCAAACTCTCCTAATATACGGCTCTGGATGAACCCAGAGCCGTTTATTGAGAGAGTTTGGCCATACATTGGTTTGGATAGGCGAGCATCTCGGGGCCAACCACAGGCCGCGAAACAGCCCCTAGCGGCGGTCGTGTGATCTAAATATGTGACACGACTATACTTCGTTTCACCTTATGTGCGAGCGAAGGCAAAACTGGAAGCGCGAGCACGGAAGCTCCGTGCGTTCAGGCTTTGCTCGAGCGCGCGAGCTGGGGAGAAATGCAAAAAGCGCTGGTCTCGCGCTTCTAGCTTTGGCTTCACTCGCAGATAAAGTGAAACGAAGTATTATTTGAGCCGTGCCGAGCGGAGCTCCGCGTCTCAAGACGCTCGCGCACCCCCCCCCCCCCCTTGCACTGTTTTCTTTCGGCCAGTCTCAGGACGCTGTTCTAGCAGTGCAGACAAAGGCATGGGCACGAGCGCGTGGCTTTGGAAGGTGCCTCCTATGCACGAGGTCTCGTACAAACAAAAGCGTTTCGCTGAACTAGGCTCACGCGCCTGTGCCTTTGTCTTCACTGCAGACATTTGTGAGATGGAGTAGAGGTCTTCTGATTGGTCGACGCTGTGTCACAAATTTAGTTTACGCTCTAAGCGTGGGGGAATCTTCGGCGCTGGCGGCGGCCTTTGCTCCGCCTATTGTCCAAACTCTCCTAATATACGGCTCTGGATGAACCTAGAAATAAATTAACCTCCTGTCCTCGTGATTATTTCAGTTACCACAAAGGACTCCTTTCAATCCAAGAGCAGTAAGATCTCAACGTGCTATACGCATCCTCGGATGAAGCAGAGTCCACGGAAACTTCTCGATAAAGCGTATACACTGATCAACCAAATCACTGCCACCACCCCTACACTGTGTGAATGAGCGAGCCTAGCTGACACGCAACTCGCGTTAGGTAGGAGCGCTAACGCGAATGTATCCCCAGCAGCCGCTAACACCACCTGCTCATGCAGGTGGCAATTAACAGGCTGCCGGGGATACCGAGGATAATTTTGTCGACTACGTGTGCATGTAATAAGAATGGCTGCTGATTTAAACGACTTTGACCAAATACAGATCCCGATGTCCCTACTCAAAACAAGTATCAAAGAAACTGCGAAAATCGTCGGATGTTCGCGAGGTGCCGTCGTTAGTATACCTATCAAAAAGATAGGAAGAAATGCGGTGAAACAGTTAGCAGAGCAGGTGTTGTGTGTCCACGCCTCATCACGGAGAGTGACGTCGGCGGTTTTCCTCTTGGTGGAGCAAAATAGGTGGCTACCTGTGACTCGTCTAACAGACAATGCGGGTCAAGGTACGAGTGTTTTTGAGCTCCCAGGTGATCGGACTCCGTTAGATATGGGACTCCGCCGCTGACGACCCTTGCTACTGTTTGGCAAGCCAAAAATGAACGAACACGATAATGGTAGGTCGTCGTAATGTTTTGACTGATCAGTGTATGTGTATTCCCCTCACACACTCAAATCCAAAATAAATTTGAACTGGTCGTGATAATTACGATAAACCGGGAGAGCACATGAATGTGTCGTGTGTGCAACCTACATCACTACTGCGTGGTGCACGTTAAAGACCCCAGGCTAGCGGTTGTACTGCACTGGCTAAATTGCTCATCTACAGCGAGTGACTCGTCGCAACTGTAAAAATGGCTGACCAACTACACGCTGTATAAATATCCCCACAACCCAATTTTTTTGTGCAACCTATTCGAAACCACGCGAAGCTCCCAGTAGCCAAGCCTAACAGCTCATAACGCCATCACACACATCACGCACGACGCCCTCTGTGCTTCCCGGTTTTATCGGAATAATCGAGACAACTTAAATATAAATTTGTTATTTCGCGACACACATTGTTTTTTCGTTATTTGGAGTTGATAAAAGGCAGGCTTATAATAGGAAAACGAACTCTTCCTTATTTTAAGTAACCTCTTAAGAAGAAAATGATTGACGACGCACATAAGTACAATATTGTGAAATGGCCAATTTATTTATTTGTTTAATAATTACAATAATATTTCATGTTTTAAAAACCCTTAGGAATATAGTGGGGCTTACAAGGAAGAAAACATAAGTAGGGAAAGACGCCTTTTTAGTAGGAATCGCTATTTCCTTGCCCGAGATCAGTCTTAGGTTGTGTTCCCTGTAATTTGAGAAGACGGTTAAAATATTTGGGCGTTAATTTCTGAGAATCACTCCCATATAATGCTAAAGTTTCTTTTCTTCTGTTATAAACAAAAGTATTCTCAGCATTGTGCAAATTCTTACCGCTTTAATCGAATGGCAGAACCCATTCAATTTATATACGTGTGCAAAAGAACGATAAAAAACACATGGCATATTGACATTAGAAGCATGAGCACGACTAAGTAAATTTAAAGAAACATAACTGGAGGTATGGGCAGGTAAGGTATAAACATAAAATGGTCGTAAAATATACACGTCTCACTATAACATTTCTAAAATAGAAAACGTTCAACAACGGTACATATTGCAGGGAATATAAATTACAAACACACGCCAGCAATTAAAATATCCCGTTTTTTTTTTTGCAGTTGTTCCTTTAATTTACAAAAGCAACAGGAATTTTAGTCTTGGCGTTGAGTGAACCCCACCACCAATATGCGGCTACTGCAAGGATGGGGTTCAATTAGAAACTCATCCGCGTTTTTCGCACCACCAGCCTTGCACCTGTTGCACGAGTCCTGCCTTTAGTTTACCTCCGCGCTTTTCACGTGATGGGGGTTTCCACGTCAGATCGTACAGTGACTGTCCGGGTCATATAATTTTTTATTTCTGTGAAAGCTACGGTATATGTGAAAGTTGTGTTCTTGGGAGGGACATTCACCTCTATGTGAACGATGTCGCTAAAATTTCCCAGAGATAAAAAACTGAGAAGCACGAGGCGTTGACAATGCCGAGATTTCACTGTGGTAATTTACGCAGTCGCCCATATCAGACCAAAGCAGGCACGTAGTAAAAACAAAATCTTTTATTTTATAAACATATTACAACATGCCCATCAAATATAAAAATATTACAATAATATAATTTTATGCAAAAAAATTACGAAGCACGCAAAAAGGAAACGTTTTAGAGGCACATTCATATAATTTTAGCAAAAAACAACTTTATGCAAAACGTCGCAAAATATAGAAAAATGTGCGTCTTAAAATGCAGCTTACGAATATATAAAAATTGTATATTGTAGTTTTGTTATTACTGCGAAAACCTATGTAATGTCTCCAAAAGTAGCAAAAGTGCACGTCAATATTACAAAAAAACAAACAAAAAACGAACCCCACCTTTTATTTTTTTATACTCTCCTTAACTTCTTGCAGTAATTTGAACTAACTGGTGACGGCGAAACGTTGAGTAGCATATCACCTCCAGCTGAGAAAAGCGACACTAAACTTTCCCTCGAATTGAGCTAGCTTGTCTTCGTTATAGGGGCTCGGCCGCACGACTTCGGTTCCCGAGATCGATTTTCTAGAACCGGCAAAGTCTGTACAACGGTGCTGTTCTATTGCACAGAGTAAAAACTCGTTATAACTTAAAATCATAAATCTAGGAAGAAAAAAAGAAAAGAAAACGGACAACACAACACAAAATTTGATTCTGATTCTCTCCGGCAACAATTTCATCCAAATTCAAGTTAGAAGACTCCGATGTATTCACATTGTGGGGTGAAACAACCTCGTAGAGAGGAGAGAGAGAGAATAAACATCTTTATTATGAGACAGAGATGGGGAGGACTCCTTAGTCCAAGACGCCTTGAGCTTTCCCTGCTTCCACAGCCCTCGACACGAGCATGAGCTGGTCATCGAGGTTGGAGCTGGTCAGTGCTCTCTCCCAAAGCTCCTATGAAGAATGGAAGGAATTAGACGATTGGGCGGGGTTTTGGTCGCATCCTTCTACCACATAAAAGAGGGTCCCGGGGCTCCACAAAAGCGGCATAACGGGGAACAGGGGGTGATGAAAAATATATGGCATTTAGTGGGATGGGGGAAGGCGTTAGTCTGTAGGGCACGGTGATGCCGTTCCTGCTTTTCCGATAGTTGTTTATGCGCGGGTGGGTAGGCACGTCGTTGATCTCTTGATATGTCACCAATCTTACCGGCCGCTCCTGCTCGTCTCCCAGGGCCCGGCGGGTTAACTCTCGGGCCAAGAGGTGGGCGGTTGCATTGCCTGGTACAGCGGAGTGGGCGGGTGTTCCTATGATGGTGATGAGTCCATCCGGTGGGTGTTGGGAGAAGATCCGTTCTGTTGTATGGTGAATTCCTCCTCTTGAGAAATTACGGCACGCGTGTTGCGAGTCGGTAATGATGACTTCGGCTGTAGTTCGCGCGATGGCAAGAACGATGGCCGCCTCTTCCGCTTGTAAGGGTTCGTATCTTGGTATTGTGATGCTGCTGACATAATGATTTTGTTGGAAGACGACGGCTGTCATGGCTCTTATGCCGGGATAAGAGGCCGCGTCCGGGTGTGCGGTGGTTGGTTCATGGCCATAGCGTTTGTATATAATAATAATAACTTTTTTCACCATATCACATATGGTGGGAGCTGGAGAAAAAAGGTGACAAAGCAGCTGGACGGGTCTCCAGCCCCCTCAACAGGTACACAGCAGGGGCCAAGTTTCATACAAGCAAGGAAAAAGTAACAGCAAAATAAACGGAAACAACCACAAAACGCTATGTGGTAAAACAAAAAGAAGGTGACTAACAGGGCATCAACCAGACATGAAATCAACAATGAAAAAATATGCCCAAGAAAATTCCGCATTAAAACAAGACAAATGATAAACAACAACATATTTATATCAAAAGTAGATAGTCACGTAACTCACGTGGGCTAGAAGATGTTATATCAACATTCAAATTTATGAAAGTGTTTAGTAATGTTGGAAGTGTATTTCTAATCATCTGAAGGCCGTAATCTGTCCGCGATGTATCAACCATCCAGAAATCTGAGTGGCGAGTAGAATGTGTAAGCTGTCTTTTTCTAAGGGATGCCAAGCTTAGCAGGAAGCTATTTATCACAGGATATTCTTGTTTATTCTTCATGATAAGCCTGTATTCGTATTGTTGATGTATTTTAAGTACCCCGAGTTTTTAAAAAATTTGGTCCGTGTGAAAAAGATCAGGCACGTCACACACCAGTCTTCACGCTCTCTTTTGTAGTAAGAATATTCTACGTAAATTTGTTTTTGGTAGTGGTTTCCCATACCAAATGACAATAGTTCAAATGAGGTACAAATAATGTGTTATTCAGAAGTAGTTTAACACTTGATGGAAGATTTAGACGGTGTCAATGTATCAGACCTATTATACAAGCAAGTTTGGAATAACATAATCTAAGTGCGCTGTCCAAAACATGTTATTTAAAAACAACACGCCCAACGTCTTGAACGTGTTGAAAATTTCAATGGGGGACGAGTATAGGACGATGTCGCTCGAAAGGGTAATTTTCTTGTTTTGGGGACTAAAAAACATAGCTTTAGTTTTGTCTTTATTTATTATTAGATTATTTGATGTAGACAAAGCCTCCAGCCTTCTCAAGATGTCGTTTGCTACTTGTACAATATCGCTGCAATTCCGAGACGATATAAAAATACTGGTATCATCAGCGTAAATGATAAATTTAGCTTGTGGTGCAATATTAACGATGTCGTTTATGTGTATATTAAAAAAAGCTCCATCCATAAAAATATGGCTTGGGCTCTCGCCTCCCTTCGTCCAGCGTGATGCTCGGGGTGCATGTTGCGGTGGAGTGGTGAGATAGAGAGGTGTTTCCGAACCTCGTGAGAGAGACTCGTGGTTTCAGAAAGAGGATACTGTACTGGAGTTGTGAGTTTACTGGAGTTGTGAGTCGCAGTCGAGAAAGAAGAAGTCTTCCTGCGACCGTTGCTCTCAGCCTCATTTTTTGGCCTGAAAGATGAGCTTCTATGAGCTCGTCAGCTGCGTTGTGTAGGCCGAGTTTTAAGTTTTTTTGGTGGCCCCAATGACGGGAAGTTCAAGAGCCTGTTTGTAGGCTTTCCCGATCATTAGACCCACCTTCGAGAGTTCTGTTTTGGTTAGGACTGCACAAGGTATAACATACGTAATACGGGAGATTATGAATGCCTGTACTAGACGAAGCGTGTCGGCCTCGCGCATTCCGCTCGTTTTGGTGGTTATACTTCGGATCATGTGGGTGACTTGGTCTGTGGTGTGTTCGAGCTTATTTATCAGGATGGTGTTCGCGCGGTCGGCCTGAAAGGTCATACCAAGGATCTTGATATGCGGAGATGGAACGATGATGTGGCCCTCCATGGAGATGGTGACAGTGGAAGGGTCCAGAACACCTTCCTTTCTTGAAGAAACGAGGAGTAGTTCTGATTTCTTCTGGAGCACATTGAAGGCCGCATGACTTGGCATAATCACTGACCGCATCGGCTGCCGTTTGCAGTCGCTCCTCGATTTCCCCAAAGGATCCCGTGGCGGACCAGATCGTAATGTCTTCGGCATATATACCATGATGAACGCCAGAAATCGAGTCCAAGAGGGCAGAAATACCGATGAGCGCAACGGAGAATATCAAAGGTGAGAGTACGGGCCCTTCAGGGGTACCTCGGCTGCCAAGCAGGACTGGATCTGTAGCGAAGTCTCCCACCTTCAATATCGCGCTGCGCCCGGAGAGAAAGTTGATGTAATGGTAGGTTTTATGGCCGCAGTCGAGGGTATTGAGTTGTGAAAGGTTGGCAGTGTGTTTAACATTGTCGAATTCCTCCTTGAGGTCTAGAGCAAGGATGGCTGTGGGTGAGTTGTGCGTAGCAGGCAGCATTACCCCTGCCGTAAGCTGGCAGTACAACGTCTTGCGTCGAAAAATCAGAGCGGAAGCCAAACATTGTCGCTGGGAGCCTATCGTGGTCTTCGAGGCATGTTTGCAGTCTATTTAAAACGATATGTACCAACAGTTTTCCCGCACACGACGTCAGGGAAATAGGTTGAAGGTTCTCAGTGCTAGGTGGTTTGTTCGGCTTTGGTACGAGTTTAACTTCCGCAGTTTTTCATTCCTCAGGGAGGATTCCCGTCTGCCAGATGTCATTTAGACGAGCAGTCAGTTCCAGAAGGGGAGGGTTGTCCAGGTTGGCCAAGGCCTTGTTAGTAACAGTGTCCATTTCGGGCGCCGTGTTGCGGCGAATCCTGGCAAAAGCATCCGTAACTTTATGCAGATGGATGTCCTCGTCTAGGAGCGGATTCGGGCTTCCAAGATTATGGGGGAAGGAGTTCCGTGGGATGAGTGGGAAGGTAACGGGTCTTGAGAGTCGCGAGACGGCGTGTGTCTCCTGGGTGTTAATGGATGACTTTGTTCATAGTGTGTTGAGATGTCGTGTTGCTCTTGGCCGGGTCAATAAGATAGTGGAGCAGCTTCCACGTTTTGGAGGTACTAAGGGTGTCGCACATTCCGTCACAGTGAGCGAGCCAGTTTTCCTTGCACAATGCGGATGCCTACTGTGCCGCGTCTTCTGTGAGCCGAGCAATATGTTTTTTGAGCTTGCGGTTGAGCTTCTATTTCCGCCAGCGTTTTAATTAGACTCCGACGAGCCTCCCATAGGTAGAGAAGCCGCGTGTCCACACATGGGGTGGTGGTGGACGTTTGGATATCTTTAGTGTGGGTTTGGACATGTTTGATGAGACGAGATACCCACTCTTGCAGAGTAAGGCGGGGGGGGGGGTGATCTGTCGTTTTCAGCTTCTTTTCTCGTTCATCTCGGAGTTTGATACAGTCGGTGAAACGTGCTTTGCCGAGTTTGACTTGATACTCTGCGCCGTTTATAGTAGTGGCTAGGATGGCATGGTCGCTTTCCAAATATTCTCCGAGGTGCGCCCGGTCCTCGTGAGGGATGTCGCTAGTGATAGTTAAGTCTGGCGAGGTGTCATTTATGACGCTATAGCCCATGCGGGTGTGGGAGGCAGGGTTAGTCAGGAGGGTAAGGTCATTGTTTGCGATGAGTGCATGCAAGGAATTTTCGTGTTTATTGGAGTACGCATACCCCCAGAGCTGGTGGGCCGCGTTGAAATCTCCCATTAGGAGGAGAGGTTGACTTCCCGCTTGGTGGATGGCCTGTAGGAGTACGTGTTGGATACTGGGGTCTTTACATTTGGGCCTGCATTACATATTTAAGAGGAAAATACTGTGGGCCTGTTTCTTGGCACGGGGGATGAGCTCGAGCAGGATTCCCAGCTGTTCTGTCTGTTGAAGAGCGTGTTGGACATCAGTGATTCGTTTGCTAACCAGAGTATGAAGGTGTCTTCTCCGTACGTCACGTCGCCGGGAAAGCAAGCGGGAGAATTGGTCTCCTGGAGTGATATGACATCCAGAGGAGAGGTAGATGCTGCGATGAATTGGGAAAGTGAACCGAACTTGTTTTTGAATCCGCGGCAATTCCACTGCCATATGGTGGTTTTGTGATGAAGGGCTTGATTATTATTTCGTTTTGCTACCATCGTGGCAGGTGAGCTCCTCTTGATGAGGAGTGGGTCGACTGTAAAGCTCCAAGTCACGCCGTGAGAGACGACCGGGAAAAGATGGGTTTTGAGCTTCGAGCTTATCCAAGCGCAAATTACTTTTTTGCATAAGTTTTATAAGGACTGCGAGTTGCTGGGTGATTTTTGTGAGTTGTGGGGTTGGTGCAATCGGGGACGGGGAAGGGGGTTCCAACGGTTTCGGTGTGGGGCGTTCTATCTTTTTGCATTTCTCGGGAGCGGATGGTAATTGTGTCGGTTCTCTGATTTCATTACGAAGGGTGCTTAAATCTTCTCTCAGTGCGGTAAGTTCAGCTTTAAGTGTTGTTTTCTCCTCCTGTAGACGTATATTCTGCGTCTGAACTTGTTTAAGCACATCATTGGGTAGGGGAGGGGAACGAGCTTTACGAGAGAGCGTCTGCGCCTAGCTCACCTGCGTAGATGGCTGAGTTCCCATTCGTTTCTGGGTGCTCGGCGTCCTTCCTCGGGTCTTGAAGCGGGACCTCGAACTGCGGCGTCTCCTGTGCGGGGGCAAATGTGGGTAGCTCCGAGATCGGGACCAGACGGTGGAAGATCTTGATGAGGGGTCACTTCGCTGGCGAGAGGGTGTTCTCGACCTCCGCCTGGCAATCGGCGTCTCTTCTTTTAGCCGCTCAGGGCAGGCCTTGCTGGCTGTGCGGTGTTCACAGCTGCACAGAGAGCATTTTTGTTTGCACTCGGGTCGCCCCACGGTAAGTAGGGCTCCATAGTCCTTGCATGTCGGAACATCTGGCGGCTGAGGGCAGACGCCCGAGTGGTGGCCAGTTTGATGGCAGACGTAGCAGTAGGCGTCGGCGCGTCTGTAGAGAAAGCACCTCGCCTCTACTCCGCCTAAGTAAATAAGAAAAGGGACTTTTTTCCCCTATGAAAGTGATGAGGATGGTGTCTGAGTCCCCGAGTTGGCGACACGTGAGTGGTTTGATCCAGGGGCTGAGATGGCCTCCAATAGTTCTTTGTTGGTGACTTCCTTTTCTCTCGAGTGTATCACCCCTTTACACTAATTACCAGGGAAGAAACTATATGACGAAATTGCGTAGGTAGTTTCACCAATGGTTAAATTTTGGATCTTACTCAGCGCTGAGGGCTGTAGATAAGTAGGGTGTGCTTGCTACTAGAATGTTCTGTTGTTCACTGACGCGTATTTTGATGTCTGCCTCTTGAGGACGTAGATTACCTTTTCGCATGACGTTGTTTACAAGAACCATCGGTCTGGGCTTGCTCATCACGAGACCATTGCGAGGTCGGATCGCCAATTTGAAGTCGTCAGCAGGAAGGGGTGGAGGTTTGGGCTTGAGCACCGGGCGGCTGGGTGGAAGATCCGGCTTTGGCGGCGATGGGATGAGAGTCGGCTTGGCAGGGCTTGCTCGCGTCTTGCGGCGAATAGCCCGGCTGGTTACTTTAATCCAGGGTGCCATGTCGTGTTCTTCGTCGTCGGTAGTACCGGGTCCGATCGAGAAAAGTAAACCCCACTTTTCGGCCCGCGTAAAAAACTACGCATCGCAGAACGCTCATTCTCCGCCCAAAAGTAGAGCTAGAGGTCACAACCAGTTGCCAAAGTTTCAGCCCGATCCGATAACTTAATCAAAAGTTATAAGTGATTTTCTGAAAATTTCAATGGAAAATGGAGCCCATTTCTGCCCGTTTTCGGTTTCTGGTGCCATAGAGCGCCATGTGTTTGAAAACTCCGTCGGCCGCCATTTTCCCATTGAAATTTTCAGAAAATCCCTTATAACTTTTGATTAAGTTATCGGATCGGGCTGAAACTTTGCCATCTGGTTGTGACCTCTAGCTCTACCTTTGGACGGAGTTTGAGCGTTCTGCGATGCGTAGTTTTTTTATGCGTGCCGAAAAGTAGGGTTTACTTTTCTCGATCGGACCCTATACTTGCAGGGTCTTACAACATGCGCATGTCATTTTCTTCCTCTTGAGCGTTGGTGTTGCGCGGCTGGTGGTTTTGTTCAGTTGTTGAGCAGGCCGCTGCGGACTCCATCACGAGCTATGTGCCCGCCGTAGTTGTGGCCCTCACCTATGGCTTAGGGTTAGCGGGGCACCCCCGCTTCAAAACTTGAAGTGACCAGAAGAATGAAAATTGTGCGCTTAAACCAAGAGATTGGTATATCCGCGTGCTCCTGGTGGCTTTGGGCACGCGATGTAAACATTGCTCAGTGTCTCGAAGTAAAACTTTGCTCAGATATTGGTCCTTGTTCGCAGAATCAATGTAGCTTCCATTTGATCACTTCAACACCTCTTCTTTTTTTCAATGTGTTTGAAGGAATGCTTGCATAGAAGGTCAGATGTTTTCACTGTTTTCAAAGTTTTTCTAACTTCACTTTGTTGAGCTTCTCAACGGGTACATTGTGCTTGTCGCTGTGCACTTTTTTCTTGTATCTTCGTAGATAGTCCACACAAGAAAATCGCACGGTGCTAAATCTTTTAGCCATGAGTAGATTCCTTGCTGGGTTCGAGAATAAGCTCTATTTTTTTATATACTTCGTAAAATGGCCGTCTTTTTTAACGTGTTCTCTCCAAATGCTCACGTGTGAGTTTCATTCCTCGTGATTTACGTTACACGCCGGTACTTCGAACTGGAAAGCCGATTTTGTTTGTTTTTCATCTCATTATGTTGAACACCAAGATAGCGGACCTCCGGATACTACTTCCCTTGCCTTGTTTACACGTTGACTGATTTTCCCTGTGTGCGCACCAGGACCAACTTAAATAAGGGGGATACTTGTCTACTGAACGGTGGCTCAGCGCCGGCTTAGAAGTACGCGCAATCCTCACGAATGCTCGTGGTGGCGCTCCAAACCCCGCCCCCCCCTTTCCACCCTTCCCTACCAGATGCAGTCCGGGAAGCCTTGCCCCACCCTTCCCTACCGAATCCAGTCCGGGAAGCCTTGGGGAACACTGGAGAGGGTTGGCTACGCCGCTGGAATCTGCGTGCTAGGATACGAAAATTTAAGTGTCGACTCGAACTGCGGGTAAATGGTACACTGTTGCGTGCCGCTGTGTACCTCGCACGACAAAAAGGGCAAAGTATTTTCCTTTCAAGAATTTCCATACTGAGTGTCCGCGAAGAATGGATCAAAAGAACCTCAAAAACGGGTAAGTGCCGAATTTTGTTTTCATCTGGGTCATTTGGGACAGTAAGAATAATAACGTCATATTGTCTTTGAAGTAAAAACAGTCAGGACATGTCTCAATGTTGTTGTTTTTTGTTTGTTTTTTTAAGGTGAAAATAACTCCCAGTGGCGCCCAAGTGATAGCGGGGGCACTGTCCTATGTCCGCTTCATTTTACAGCAGATGACTATAAAGAGAATGTGAATATAAAAAAGCTGGAAACCACAGCGGTGCCAACGGTGTTGCGTGTTGGAGATTTATCCGCTCGACAAACAAACAGTGCAATTCAAAACAGACTAGAAAACCCCCGGTGACACCCACACCACCGTCGCACAAACGAAGGAGATATGAAATCATTTTCTTTTTGCACACAACTCATATTTCAGAGTGTTTGTAACAGTTACACATGGCGACACAAGGATTTTATCTGCTACGGACGGCGAGCCCGGTGAACGAGAGAAATGCTGCCTCGGAGGGGCCGAGGTGGAGCCGATGGACCTCTCGATATTTTGGTTCGAGAACACATTCCTGGAGAATGTGAACAACTGGAAGAGAACGGCACCGTCGGTCAGCGTATTTCTAACGTCCGAGACTCACGAAGCCTTGGCAGCCACAAAGTTGTCTTCTGTATTGTGCACACGTCACCTGTTGGACCAAGGATTCAAGCACGTATTAACGTCCAAGTTCTCTTCAGACAGAGTAGAGACGCCTTTTTCTGCGGTGAGTCAGCTGAGCGGCTCCAACGACCGAACGGATGCCTAAGGCGCCCTCTCCTCTCTGCACGAAATTCTTGTCATCTTCATCATCATTTATTATCCTGGAAGGCTCTTACGGGCATTACGCAAGGGAGCGGCACTTAAGACTTAGAGTTCGATATCGGTGCGCTGCTGCAAAAGCCAGGACTGCAGCCTGCTGCTTCGCCGCAAAATATGAAGAAGGGTTTGCAACTTTTTCTTAAGGGAACTTCAGACGTTTACAGATAACGAACCATTAGAACTAGCCAAAAACCTCAAAGACATCTTTTTAGAGGTTTTCCAGCTGCAGGACTGCAACCAGCAAGCTGGCACTCATCGAAGGTTTCCTCGTGAGGGCGGCTGAAGACAACATTGCCTGCGACAGGTGCTTGCATCAGCTCAAGTCCCCTCCACACAACAGTGCAACCGTTGCGATAGCACACAACCTGGACCGTGGGTTACCACGCTATCCCAGCCCCTTCTTCGTCAACTTTCTAAGAACGCTTGAGAGCGCAGCCAATTCTGCCGAGACAAGGTTATTAGCACTGAGGAAGCCACTGTTGACTTTACCCAAAAGATTTTGCCGGCAATGGCGAGCAACCTCCTATTTGCCTGTGTAGTCAACGACTTGCAAGATCAGAGAATCGCCCTGGCTACACTCGTCGTCAGGAAGTTCACGAGGCCTTTTCTGATGAACATTGCATCAAACATGATGGAGGGGCACCAAGCAAAGTAGGTCATAAAAGAAAAACCGACTTCCCGAAAGGTGTTGAAGGTGTAGGACTTCTATGAGAAGCATGCATAGAATTTGTTTTGTAATTAGTGTAAAAATGCTGTATATGAGTATTTATTACTGTGTGAATCCAATGAAAAGAAATTTTTGCGCACAGAAGCTGCACCAGTGTTAAATAATTTCATGCTTTAAGTGACGCCTGTAAGACAAAATCACAGATTTCAGTGTCGCACCGTGAATCGCGTAGCCTTCCCCATTAAAAAACAATGGGGTGGACTTTGCGCGCCGCCTCGTAGCCGCAACGTCAACTAGAGCTCCAGTAGCTCTCCCATAGGAGGGGTGCGCGATAGACAGGTCTTCCTTCTATTTAAGTTGGTTCTGGTGCGCACTTGAGATTCAAGGTAATCTGCCATTCATACAGTTCGCTGGCAGCAGTGGCGTCCGCCAACACTCGTTAGGAAATTAGGGGGGGGGGGGGATTAGGAGGTAACACAAGGAAACACAGAGATAAAACAAACAAGACTTGGGACAGTATGACTTTCTGAGAAGCGAACGCACGCAAAGGAGCTGGTTAGAAAACATTATAATCTAGCACCTTGAGACTAGGGAGTTGCTCGGTGCTCGTAGTCTTGACGGAGATTATCTCTGCGGATGCTTGTTGTCGGAAGCGTGTCACGTCTGGTCAAATCTGCGCAACGTCATGTTCTGTTTTTTAAGTGCTTGTGTCCCAGAAAAGCCGGCGTTGGTGGCGTTGTGACGGGAAAATCCTGAGTGGTCGATAGGCCATCATGACGTCACAGTCACATGACCTCCCGCATGAATTTTAAACAACCCACAACGCTCACGTGACGTGACGCGTGAAATGAAAGTGAATAAAACAGGACATGTAATGTGAATTAAACGTCGCTGCTTGTCTCAAATTATTTCACTTCATTAAGTAATTTATTTGCCTTAAAGAAAAAAAAATTAAGAATTTGAGATGCGAACCCCTGACACTTCAGTTGCGAGCCCAGCCACTCTACTGACTGGGCCATGTCCGCCGCACTTCCTCCTCAATGGCAGGAGGAGCGAATAAGAAGGCGAAGCGAACGAGGCCCGATAACACTCGCGTTTTACTCTTAAAGGCGAAGCTTAAGAGTCCTCAAAGTTTGATCTTTTCTTGTTTGGTCTGGTCAAATACACTCAGTTGTTCTTGAGATTTTGTGTTGTGTTGTCCTCTTTTTTAACTCTAGTACCATGGTTTTAAGTTGTGACAACTTTCTAGGCTCTGCAGTGAAGCAGCACCGATGGACACACTTTGTCGGTTCTAGAGAACATCTCTTTAGGGCCGACGTCCTACGGCAAAGCCCCTATAACGAAGACAAGTTAGCTCAATTTGAGTGAAGGTTTGTTGTTGCTTTTCTCAATTGGAGGCCAAATGCTACTCAATATTTTGCTATCACAAGTTATCTCAGGTTACAGCAAAGAGTTAAGGAAAACTTAAAAAAAGATGGAGTTTTTACATATATATATATACACACACATACACACACATATATATATATATATATATATATATATATATATATATATATATATATATATATATATATATATATATATATATATACGGAAGAAAACGCACTTGAGACGGTTGTTGGAGTTTTTAAAACATATTAACATTAAAGTGTGTAAAGTGAGTCTGAAATGCGTTTTCTTCCGTATACACTTTTCGTCATCCTGCGCTACGTTTCTCTCTCTCTCTCTCAAATATATATATCATGATTTTTAATATTTGGTGTGCATGTTGTAAATTGTCTAAAAAATAAACGAACCAAAATTTTAACTACGTGCCTGCTTTGGTACAAGATCAGCGGCTGAGACAAATTACAATAGTGAAATCGCGGCATTGTCCACGCATCGAACTTCTCAATTTTAAATCTCTGGGAAAAATTTAGATACGGCGTTCACATATTGTTGAATGTTCCCCCAAGAACGTGGCTTTCATATGCTTGTTTTAGAAAACTAGCAAACATATAACCCGAACAGACGATCTGACGTTCAAGTCGTTGTAACATCAGTAGTTTTAGATGACGCCCAGCAAGTTTGTAATTCGAATATTTTCAGTAAATAAAAAGTTAATTAGCAAACTTTTCATAAACATTTGACTCGTTGTGGCAATTAGATCATCTACATTATATCCCCCCCCCCCCTCCTGGCTGTCAGCTGCAGAGACCGCATTAGTCTGAATTTCACAAATTTTTTAAATAAATCTGTCCGAATTGAAATCAAACACCTCACACAGCCGTAGAGCTGTTTTCATCTATCCTCGTCACTTACCTAGAGACCAGGACTGCCAGGTCACAGCTCTCACTGAAATGAATCGGAAAGGGTCATTGATTTCTACAAAAGTGGGCGTTCCGCCAGCCCATAAGTTAGCGCCTGTCACATGCCACCGAGCCAGCGTAGTGAGATCCACCTGTAGTAGCAGCGGGAGCCGGTGTTAAATCGGGGACATGTGCGGCTTTCCAGTTAAATGAACATCGGGTCTTTGACCCGTCGGAGATGGCACGGAAAAGCGCTGAGAACGTTGGGTTCCGTGTTTTCAGATAAATCCGAAAAACTCCGAGAAACACCCGCCAGGAAAAGTTTGGTTTATCCGATAAACTCTGAATTTTTATGTGCCAACGCCACTCCCCCCCCCCCCCCCCAAAAAAAAAAAAAAAATCTTTTTTTTTTTTTACAGTTTGAGCAGCGCAGGGTCAGTGGTCCTGGGAAAATATCACCGTAATATTATCTTTCAAATTTCGAATCGTTGTCTAAAGGTGTCTTACCGCTTGCCTCGTCAAGGTTGATTCCGGACAAAAAGTCATTGTACATTCGAGTCATGACAATAGCCACTCTTTTGGTTTCCAGTTTGAGCCATACAATTTCTGATTTAGAGAAAGGAGAGTTAGAGAAAGGAGAGGGTATGTTTTTGTAATAGCGAAAGCTATGGACCATGAAGATTGTATAAAACAAGGAAGATGGGCAGTTCCTTAACCACTCCTCCTCGCGCAGCCGCGGGCTAGATTGATGGAATAGGATGGGATGACTACGAGCTTCCTAGCGACTGCCCCCGGGAGTTTATTGATTTTAATGCATCGGCGTTTATCGAAGCAACACTTGTGTGCGACTTTGGTTGTGGGACAAATTAGTATTGCCAATGGCACCAACGCCAAATTCAACTGAAGAACTTTTAATTGATGCAAGCGCGTTTTGCTTTTTATCTAGGAAATGTTTTCATCCGGTTATTATTTATTTATTTATTTTTAATAGGAAACACGGCGAAATTAAACTCCGAATTTCGGAGAATTGAGAATCAAACACATATAAACTCCGATAAACTCCGAATCCTCGGCAAACAATAAACTCGGAAAAACGCCCTCCAAATTTGACAAAAAATAAACTCCGAAAACACGGAACCTTAAGTGTAAGGAAGCTTGCCCACCAAATAATAGAGGTGTATGTTTCAGTTTCCTTTCAGACTAAATTACAGAAAGGTTGAAGACGGACCTCAATGTAAAGAAGTGCGTCCATGTTTGTTTTACTCGAAGAAAAAATAATAAAATTGACGCTCAGGACCAGCCGAATGGGGAAGTTGTTCCGAATTAATATCTATAGGTATCAGGCTTTCAGCTGATTGCACAAAGAACGCACAGATGGACGATATTGCTACGAGGGCCGGGCGAGCCCTCAAAATTTCTGCTGCTAAAACTTAAGAAAAATGGCAGCGACTTTTAACTTTAAAGTTCTATAATGCATGAAACGCAGTATTTAGGAGCGAATGGTTCAATTGTTTGGTAGAAATTAAACAGTCGTTCCAAAAGTAAGTACCTTAAATATTTATGAATTTTTGGGAGACTGACTACACCTTTCCGGAAAATTTCAGGAGACCTTGCAACGAGGGTATGGTGGGGCTGTTTGAATGTACGCTCCTGCAGGCTCGAACGCTTCGTATATTTTTTCTTATAAATAAAACCTCAAGACACACACACACACAAAAAAAATGAAGCGAACGGAAAAGAAGGTTATCGCATACTCTGTTTTGCTTTCTTCCTGCCTTCCCCGCGTTTTGAAATCACGATCTGTTAAACCAACGTCAACTTCGTCTTCACTTCTTGTTGAATTGCAGGTGCCGTACATCTGAACATCACAATGCGTAAAGCAGACGCTGAGGGCGCCACAAATTCCCGGAAAGGTCGGTTGATGTGTCACGCAACCAGGGAGTGAGGAGAGGGCAGGGAAGTAAGTCAACTGGGGAGGGAGAGAGGACGGTGAGAAGAAGAGGCTCGCTGTTGAAAGTTTTACTCGTCCGTTGCTAGTTGAAAGATGTGTTGTATTGTCCCCGTTTTAATTGTTTTATTCTTTCTTCATCCATGACTTGAACCAACACGCTCTTCTCCCAAGCAGGTATTTATTGTAGGACAATGAGGAGAGGACTGTAGAACGGCGAGGAGATGAATGGGGCGAAGAAGGGAGAGGGAAGGGAGGAGAAAACATTGCAGCTTCTGGTTCCTTACGAAATTTTGTTTAGCTGTCAGCAAACGATGACGGTGGTCTGCAAGCCTGATTAACCATGATTTTGAAAACTACAGTCTGGAGGTTTCAGAATTATGCTTGCACAAGCTTGCAGCTCATTGCCGTCGTCTGTCAACAGTAAAACAAAATTTCCTAAGGAACCGAAGTTGCCAAACGCCGCTCACCTATTGGTGCGTCACATGACCACGAAAAAGAGAGATATTTGTTTGTATTGAAGCCTTTCAAGGTAGCGGTTTCTTCGTCTTTCTTGGCGGTATTGGGTTGGAACCGTACCTTGAAAGTCTTCAATGAGTCGAGAACCGTCTAGTAGGGCCGGCTGGTGAGCAGTTTACAAAGGTCTCGGACGACTGTCTTCCTCTCTTTTCCGGAGGAACGTCGAACAGCAGTTTTCAATGTCTTTACAAACCTTTCTGCATGTCCGTCAGACTCGGGGTGGTACGGCGGGGTAAACAGATGAGTAACTCCGCCGCTGTCCACGAAATCTTTAAATTGACCCATTATCGATGACAAGTTGTTGTGGTAGGCCATGACGAGAGAAAATCTCCTCCAAAGCGTCGATAGTATCTGCTGCTGCTGTGGATTTTATTACCACAACCTCGGGACAGTTGCTGAACGGATATATAACAATAAGGTAACTCTGCTGATCTAGCTGTGCAAAGTCAGCGTAAAGTCTCTGTCACGGTAGTTCCGGAGCTTCCAGCGGTGAAGGGGAACCTGGAGCTTGTTGTCGCAAACAATGCTGTAGAGGCGCTCGCATTGCTCCTCGTGCGCTCAATGTCTCTGTCGATGTGTGGCTACCAGACGTACGCCCGAGCCAACGTCTTTATTTTTGTTTGTCCCACGTGTCATTCTTAAGGAAAATCCATTACTCCCTGCTGGAACTTCCGTGGAACTACGGTCCAAGAATTCCATAGGATGCAGCAGTTGAGGATGGTTAAATCAGATCTCCGTCTATGGAATGGTGGGAGGTTGGAGTCCGTCACCTTTCCTGGCCAGCCTTGACTTATGTACCGCTGTACTCAAGAGAGGACAGGATCTAATGCAGTTTCTGTGGCGATGTCTTTTGCCTTCACCGGTAACTTCGACAAACTTTGGGCGTGAAGCGCGAAGACATGTTGTGATCACAGGAGATGGTGAAAATCTCCGCTTGCCATTTCTTTGTCGAAATCCTTGTCAGTACCTTCTGCGGAACGCGAGAGTCCATCCGCATTTCCGAACTTTGTCGTCGGCACGTATTCAATCGTATTGCTGTAGTTCATAACTACGAGTGCCCAACGTTGGAGTCTGTTCGCCGATGTCACGGGGATACACTTCATGGGGCCAAAAAGGGTTGTCAGAGGTTTTTGGTCAGTGTAGAGCACAAACTTGCATCCCCAAACGTACTGGAAAACTTTCGAACTCCAAAAATGATGGCAAGTGCTTTGATCTCTTTTTGTGCATAAGCACACTCTGATGAATTCAGTTCAGTGTCTTAGAAGCTCGTACTATCGGACGTTTCTTGCCATTGATCTTGTGGTAGATGACCGCGCCCACGCCTAGAGATGAGACATGTGCCGGCAGGTAAAATGGCAGATAAGGGTTTAAGTGAACTAGGGCCTCTGTAGAGGTCAGTTCTGTTTGAATTGTTTAAACGCATCTACGCAACCCGCCAAAGGACCCGAGGTGACTGCGGCTGCAGTCCAGCCGTCTGGCGGCCCTCTGCCAAGAATTGCGACGCATTTGCCGAAGTTTACAGGTTTCAGTGATCGACAATCGCCCGAAGAATTTATCGAGAGGATAGAAAACTTTTGCTTGATTACGGGAGTCGCCACTGAAAATCGCCTCAGGCAGGTCGTTCCTCCTGCACGGGAAAAGAGCGCCAAGTGGTGGTGGCGTTTTATCGGTGACTTCGGCCGTTGGGATGATTTCACAGCTGCGTTTTGTGCCGAGTTTGCCTCAATCGACGCCAAGCGACGTCTAAAGGACGAGATGAGACACCGCACTCGACACCCCGAGGAGAACCTCAAGGAATTCTTTTACACCATCACCGAATTTTACGAGAGAATCGGGGAAGAGGTGCCTGACTCCGAAAAGGTTGACCGCGTGCTACGACAAATGCATCCCCAGCTCCAGGATTTGGCGGAAGGGACGCAGTACGCAAATTTGAGCGAGCTTGCCAAGTTAGCGGATGGCCTCATGGAGCGTGGCTGGCGGCGTCTTCAGTACAAGCCGCCGCCGCCCCCCCCCCCAAAAAAAAAAAAAAGATAATTTTAGGTGGTTTGTGATTTAGATTTTCGGGCACAAGTAACAGCGACTTCGGGACGGAATGCATGCCCGCTACTGTCGCACCGGCTCTAGCAGACGCTGTGTCATCTGTAACAATCCCCGTGCCGCCGACGTACCGCTGGCCACTCCACCCTGCGGCAATCGAACTAGCCTACTACAGGGACCAGCTTTCAGGACCCGCAACGTCAGGGGAGTTGCAGATTCTGCTCTGCCGAAATCTCAGTGGCATCAGCGCCAAGAAGGAGTCGCTCACAGCCGGAGATGTGGAGGAATCGGTCACCCGGCCCGCTTGCAGCTGTGCCACGGGTCGGCGTTTGGGTCGAGGTCTCTGCTTCAGGTGCCAAAAGCCTGGCCATTTTCATGCACAGTGTCCGGGAAACGGACACTGGTAGATGCTGCCCCGGTGAGCATCTACGACAGAGCGCTGGAAGTGGCGACTACTGTCGGGGGAAAGAGCCTCTCCTTGACGTTACAACTGGGTCATCAACGTTCAAGGCACTGCTCGACACAGGCTCCAGCGTCAGTCTCTTGGGCCAGCCGGCCATCGCAACTGCTTTAAGCCACAGGTGCTAGTCAAAAAGGAAGGTGTGTACGCTGCGACTGGCAACAGGTTGGTCCCAGTCAACTGCATCTCTTCGGTGCAAGAACTGGTGGGCGACCGGTTCCCGGAGACAACGTTTTCTGTGTATGCCCGATCTGCAGGCCTGTCTGCAGAGACAGTTTTAAGAAGGAATTTCCTAAGAGTGACAGATATCTCCTTGCATGTGGCCCTTGGGGGATGGACAATTGTAACAGAGCCCCAGCGCATTGTGCCATTTGTGAAGGCCATAAATCAAGCAAGCATCGGGCTTGGGTTGGAGAACATTCGTACTCCCTGGAGAACCTCTTCGAAGAGGAGCCAACTTGCGCCACCACATCCAGCCATAGTGGCGATGGAAACTCTGCCGACAGGCCGGGGGTATATGCTCCTATCAAGAAATTGTTGGAGATCTTTCGGCCAGTCTTCACTAAAACTCCCGGCTGCACTTCCCTTTCCGAGCACCGAATCGACACAGGAGACAGTCCACCCGTTCAGTGCAAGTTGCGCCTCGTCAAATCCGAAGAAACTAGAGATCATTGACGGTTGCCTACAAGACTTACGGGAACCGGGACTTGTGCGTCGGAACAGCAGTGAGTGGACCAATGCACCTGTTCTTGTGGCCGAAAGGTCCGGGGGCTTTCGCCTGGCCATAGACTACCGGCCGCTCAACGTACGCACCAGGGTGCGTGTGTATCCGATGCCCCAAACCGACTGGCTGCTGGCACAACTCGGGAGAGCGCAGTGGTTCTCAAGCTTTGACCTTTCGCAGTTTTTTTCCCAAATCCCTATGCGCGAGGACGACATTCCGAAGACGGCGTTCATATGCCACCAGGGCACCTTCGAGTCTGCAAGGATGCCGTTTGGTGTTGCAGGTGGTCTATCCTCCTTTCAAACGCTGATGGACAGAGTCCTGAATGAAATCAACCGCCATTTTGCTATGGCATTTATGGACGATGTCCTTGTGTTTTCGGAGATGCTGTACAGCCATGTCGCACATGTCCGAGAAGTCCTGGTGCGCATCAGATCAGCAGGACTCACCATGAACCCCGACAAGATTCAGATGTGCTGCCAGTCGCTCAAGTTTTTGGGCCATGTAATAAGCCCTGGACAATGTAGGCCGGACGACGGGAAGGTGTTGGTGGTGCTTGACTACCCCCAACCCACCAGAGTCAAGCAGCCGCAGGCCTTTCTGGGATTGGTTGGCTATTACCGGAACTTTATCAAACAGTTTTCCATTATTGCCCACCCCTCACCGATATGAGAAATTACCGAAAGTGGATCTGGAATCCCCAGCAGGAGCATGCTTTCACCCTGCTCAAAAATGCACTGACTCACGATGCGGTGATGATATTGCCGGACCTGAATCGTCCCTTCGTCGTCGAAACAGTTGACAGCGGAGTGGGCATAGCTGCAGTGCGTCTACAAGAAGGCCCCGACCAACTGCAACCAGTGTCCTTCTTCAGCAGGGTGCTCACCGAATCTGAGCGACGTTACACGCGTACAGGGGTGGGAGTGTCTCGCAGTGGTCTGGTCAGTAGACAAGTTCAGACCTTACCTCGGGTTTACTGAGTTTGAAATCCACTGCGACCAATACTCACTATCCTGGATGTTCTGCACCGACCAGGCTTCCCCAAGAGTCAGGCGTTGGGTGCTTCGACTCCAGGGCTTTAAATGCAAAATCAAGTACCGGAGAGGGCTTGCGAATATCCCAGCAGATGCCCTCAGTGGGGTACATCTCCAGCAGGTGGACATACCTGATCAGAGCCTGCCTGAGATGCTGTTTCCCATCTGTGCATCAGAGTCGGAGCCTCAGACCACCTTTGAGGCAGCTGCAGCAGTGTCCCTGATCGACGATGTCATTTGCTTGAGCGACGGAGCAAGATTGATTGACGAGCAAAACCAGGACACTTTTTTGTCGAGGTTCCTGAAAGTTAAACAAGGCATGAAGCACCCTGATAATGACCCAGACCGGCGCCTACTGGCGGACTTGGCGGAAACAACCGAAATAGAAGCCAACGGTCATGCTCGTTCAACTACGCGGGGAAAGAAAGGTGCTCTGGTCACCTACCCACCTTCGTCAATTGGCACTGAAGATGTCACACGACCATCCCACAAGCACTCACACAGGTTTTTTCAAAACTCTAAAACGCGACTCGTCCCGCTTTGTCTGGTTGGGAAGGAGAGCTGACGTGGCTAGGCACGTCCGCTGCTGTCAAGTGTGCCAACGCACTTAAGCCCGCCGTTGGAAGCCCGAAGGACTTATGAGCAGCCAGTGGGCCACTGCACCGATGGAGGAGCTAAGTGTGGATATTGTAGGACCTCTGCCCTCCACACCTAGGCGCAACAAACACCTTTTGGTGATCATCGACAAATTCACAAAGTTGATCGAACTTTTTCCTTTACGAACAGCAACCAGCAAGAACATCATAGAGTGCATAGTGCAAGTTTTCTGCCGACACGGCACACCTGTTTCCATCTCCAGCGACAACGGCAAGATATTTTGTCAGTAAACTGTGGCGAGGTCTCCTAAGCCACTGGGGATCGCCGACCGCCACACTGTGCCATACAGGTCAGCAGGACAAATGGTAGAGAGGCACAGTGGCGCGGTAAATGAGAGCCTTAGAGCGCATTGTTCCACCCACAATGTCTGTGGCCAGCCCATTCCTGAAATCGCTTTCGCGATGCGCACGGCAGAAAGCGTCATCACCGGGTTTACCTCAGCCTTCCTTTGCTACGGCCGAGAGCTTCGCACTCCGCGAGAAGTGGCGGGAATCAAGGGTGACAGGGAGCCACCATGTTCAGTATGCCATGCTTTTGCGGCGAAAGTCACTCGGCGCCTGCACGACGCACTCGATTTTGCCCGAGATCACCAAGAGAAGGCAAGGCAGGCCCAGAAGACTTATTATGACCGGCACCGGAAGCCCGCAACAATACGTCAAGGGGACGTCGTCCTTCTTGATGCCCACACATTGAGCAATGCGGCCAAAGGCATTACTGTGAAACTTGCTCCACGGCGCACGGGGCCCTACCGCGTGGTCCAGTGTTTGGGTGCTAACGACTTTGTGCTTAACGACCCAGTTACTCGGCGAAACCGGTACGTGGCTCACGTAAACCAGCTAACACCGTACCACGAGCCAGTCCCAAATTTAATCCCGCCTGCTTCACTTCTCAAAAGGGGGAGACCTGTGAGGAGTGTCTGGCGAAGGACTATGCCAGGCTCAAGTGCCCCGTAGAGGCCAAGATGGCCGCGAGCGGACAAAAACGGGATAGGAAAGAAGACGACGTCGGACCAACGAAACGTGCAGTTAGGTTCTTGGATTGCAAACAGACAGCAAAGATTCCATTTTCACAAATTGATAGCAAGCTGCAAGGGTGAAAATTTAAAGATAGTCCTAGGAATATATGACAGCTGTTTGCAAGAATTATCTAGACGACGTGAGATGTGTGGTGCGGGTGTGCAGTACAAGTTATTCTGGAAAGGAAGGTGGCAGTAAAACTTGTGTAGTATGGTTACGGTGAATACGGTTCTGCGTGTTTTTAGAAGGGGGAGGCCAAGTTTTGTTTTAAGTGCGCTGACACTTGTCTTAGAGTTATAGTTCCGGGGAATAAATCGTACGGGACGGTTTTGAACACCCTGTAACATTTCTATTAAGAATAACTTTTAAACAAGAGGTAAAAGAAAATAAACTTGCGGCGTACATACAGGTTCAAGGTCCCAAAGATACAAACAAATCATGGGAAAATGTTAAAACGACACTATGTCCCTTTAATGTTCAACAGTTTGGCAGAGTCTTTGCTGAACTAATCATCCTTTCGTGCGGTAAAACAGAATGCAAGAGAAAGGTGCCCCACGCTCGAGCAATAATAATTATATAACTACTTAGTGCGTAATCATTGCCCGCATTCCTACATTATTGTTGTTTGTTTGTTTTGTTTCTCCAGTGTTTAATATGTCACGGTATTTTGTAGGCTGCCGGGTCCTACATACAAGCATCTTTGATTTCGTGGGCCAGTCATGTATTTTTTTCCAAAGATAATAAAGATATTATTATTATTATTTACTGATATGAATTCCAAACGGACGAGGCGTACTTTAGTTGGGGTCGAACAAGAGAAGTGTATGCCAGAAGTTTGGTCTCTTTCCAAGCAAAAAAAAAAATGTCACGTTGCAGAAAACCTAGTGCCTGGTAACTTTGCTGATAATGTGAGTTATATGACATTCCCATGAACGATTACTTGCTAGATGAAGCCCAACATACCTCTAAGTGGGCACGTTTTCTATGATTTTACTGGAAAGTTGACTCTTTTCTGGTAAAGGACGTGTGTTTGGTTTTGTGCACGTTGATTTTCATTTGCAACCTTTCACACTAAGATGCAATATGGTTTAGATCAGTTTGGAGTTGCTCACACTCTGAGCGATTCGTTACCTTTGAGTAAACTACACAATCGTCAACACATAACCTAATCATTGACTTGCTGTGGGTCGGCAGATTATTAACATAAAAGAAAAATAACAATAAACCCAGCACGGTTCCCTGCGGTACTCCTGATTTACTACTATTGAGGACGAGCAGCTACTGTTTAAAGTGACGTATTGTGTTCTGTTTAAAAGAAACTTAGCTATCAAATTGACTAGACTTTCTTTAATTTATAGCGAACGTACTTTGGGTATTAATTGTTAGTGAGGAACCTTATCAAATACCTTTGAAAAGTCAATGAAAACGTGGAGGACGCTTAAGCTTCTCTGTTAAGAGTGGAAGGCGATAGCGTTATTGGACTCTGTTCGCATCGTCTTCTAATTCGCTTCTCATGCTCTTTCTGCCAGAGAGCAGGATGGGTGGCGGACATGTCAGTAGCGTGTCTGGCTCGCAACTGAAGGGTCGTGGTTTTGAAACCCGCCTAAAATTCTTCCCAGTTTTTCTTTAAGGCAAATGATTTACTTTATAAAGTGAAATCCTTTGAGACAAGCGGCGTCCTTTAATTCGCTTTACATATGATATTTTTAATCATTTTCATTCCACGCGTGACGTCAGCTTTCACGTAAGCGTTGTGGTTTGTTTGAAATTCCCGCGCGAGGTCATCTGACTGTGACGTCATTACCCTATCGACCAATCAGGACTTCCCCGTCACGACGCCACCGTCCCTGGCTTTTCTGGAACACAAGCTCCTTAACGCTATCCCGTTAAAATGGCATGCGTTTCTGTACGAAGATCGTTTTTTACGGATGTCGGTAACAAATTAAAAAAAGAACGAAAGCTAAGTATCACAAGACAGGGGCCACCCGAAAACGTGCTGGTTTACAAAAAGTAAGCAGTTATGAACCATATAGTTCATATTTTAGAGTAAGCAACATGCTCCATCAACTTTCTTGTAACACTGGTCAGGGAAATTGGCCCGTAATTAGTGAGGCAGTCCTTGTCGCCACTCTTGTGTATCGCAGCAACTCTTGCGTGTTTCCAATCGAGGGGTGCGTCACTGGAGTCAATAGACCGTTGAAATATTTTACAAAGAAGTATGCTAGAGACAGTTTTGGTTAATTTGAGTAATTTCGTTGATATCTCGTCTGGACCTGGAGCAGAGTTCTTCTGGAGGTTATCAATCAGTTTCTCAACTCCAAGTGGTGTAATAAAAATACGGTCCATATTTACTGTGAGGGGATGGTGAGGCAAGTGAGCCGGTAACAGAGAAGACTCCTCAGTAAAAACATCGACAAAAAAAAAGAGTTGAGTGTTTTGCAGCTTTCGCTCTCCGAGAGCTCATTTCCATCAGGGTCAGCAACGCGGGGTGATATTTTGTGTAGCTTAGGTTTTATAGCCGTCCAGAATTTCTTTGGATTTGTTTTCAATAAATTTAACAAATTTATAGAAAAAACTTGTGCTTGGGGTTTTTAATTTTGCACTTACACGTTGAAGCGCATTACCGATATTTTCGGCCACGCAGATGGTGCGTTATTTATTTTTGCGCAACTGTAAAGCCTTTGTTTTTTTATTCAGGAGCCGTTTGAGACGGAAAATAATCCAAGGGCGCTCAGTACGTAACCTGATATGAACTCTAGGAACGAATGCATGCATTGCATCTTATAAAGTAGTCTTAATAAGATTCCAGCTTTAGTCCACAGTTATATTTGCAGAGCTTTCAAAAAGGGTTAGCACGAAACCTGACAGGTAAGATATAGGGCCTGTTTGTCGGCGCGTGAATAGCTGAACACTCTTAACTAAAAGGCTAAACTTTGGAGTCAGTATGTATATAATTGAACGTGAATAGACAAATGGCCGCTAAGTGACTCTAGGAGTTCAGCAGCTGTGACGCACTCGGGTCTTGTAGTTAGAAAGAGGTCAGGGGTTGCAGATCCTCAAGTTGGTTCGTTAATTATTTGCAGGCATGAGCACGCGCTGCACATGTCAACAGAATAACGCGCCTGAGAGGGAAGACAATCCCACAGATTAAACGACATGGGAGCACGTACAGCGGGCCAGATAGTTTCGGGATAATTAAAGTCACCGGTTAAAAAGAATACATATTTAGGATACAGCTGCACAAGTAATTCAAAGCATTTGTGAAGGACGGCTGATAAGCCATGAAAGTCGGGTGGCTTGTAAAAAGAAATGACTTATAGGACGAGGGCGTTTTAATCTAACGCACAGTGATTCGCCACCTCGTAGTGTGTACTTCGGTTTTTAAAACGTGCAGTGTGCTTTTAACCGCCACCAAAAACCCCTCCCCTACGTTTCGCTCTGTATTTACGATAAGTCGGGTACGAATTGTTCAACAGCTGTTACTGAAATTTTCGCTCAGCTAAGTTTTCGTTATAACCACAATATCAGCCAAACATTAATCGACAGCAGACAACAGTTCCTCCTGTTTTGAGCACACGTGTCTAGCGTCAGCAATAAAAAATGAAGCGCATTCGGACGAGTCACGTCGCGATAATACGCTTCTTTTGGGCTGTGGGTGCTACGCTGAAACAGCTTTGAAACGAACTTATGTGCTTGTCATAAACATACCGTTAAACACATAAAATAGCGCAAAAACGTCAAGGACAAGAAGTATACAGGACAAGAGCTAGGATTAGCGCTTGTCCTGTGTACTTCTTGTGCTTGTCTTTTTTGCGCTATTTTATATGTTTAACTGAGATGAACCAAACTAGCCTAACAATGTACCCTAGTAAACATACCGATTACTTCCAATGAAAAGCTTGTCGGGCCGTAAGCTAAGATGGCGACCCTTAACACTTTGCAAATACCAACAATGCCCCTCTGGCCGTGTTTACGTCCGGGGAGAAGTCCTCGCTAATCCGAAGGGTAGTTCTCTTTAGATCGGGTCCATTAGATAGAACGAGCTCTGAAATGAGTTAAGTTTGCCAAGGCTGGGTCTGGGAGTAGCTCCCTCACCTCGGTGCGTTCCAAGTCTGTGCGCGCTCTCTATGGCGGGGGGCGTTTTGGCAGCACCAAGCTTGCTGTGACAGAAACCTATTACGTTTTCTTCAGGTTTTAAGATCGTCCGGAATGTCGTAGATAAAATATTATTCCTTCGCGACCCATTTTTTGAAGTGCCACATTTTTCAGCGAGACGCTGCAGCCAGATTGTGTTAACGGGGGCTGTGTCTGAAATTATAACAACCTCAGGTTTTTAGCTGAGCGAGGCCAGCAAACTCTCGCTTTACATCAGCGATCTCTGATCTCAACGATTCAAGAGCAACATTTGTCTTGTTTTTTCTTTGTTGTAACTGCCTGAATTTGTTTAGAATTTGTTGTTGACCCTCTCACAGGCTATTTAAAACCGGCCTCAGTTGATTCAGCGTTACGCATTCAGCAGGGACATCAATTTCATCAGGGCCGGGTCCGTTTCCATATCTCCCGATAACAACAGCAGTTTTTTTAGATATCCAGATACCCGACACTTTAAAGACACAACGCAGTTAAACACTTTTGGAGAGCGCGACACTGCGATAACAGAAACATTATTGTCACGGTACGAACAAGGTCAGGAAGGACAAGCCTGGGATACGATGAGACATGAGTGCCGTATTCTGCAGTCTGTGTCGCGCATTTACTGTAAGCGACTTTATTTTAGAGGCCAATATATTTCGCGATTTTTGTGAAATGTGAAGTTCGGCAGTATTTTGCTGGAATAACATTTTGCAATTTGAAGCGATATACGATGCATTCATTGCCATGGGGTGATATAAAGACCTTTCCATCGCTTATCATCCGGGTGAAAAAATTCTGAGTCACTGAGCTGTGGACGCATGCACATCTGATATTTATTATTTTATTTATTTGTTTCAAAATACTATCAGTCTTTATTGAGACTATGATAGGGTGGGTATACAAGTGTACAAAGAAAACAACAACAACAAGAGCAGCACACACTTGAAAAGGTACTATAAAAGATATCACCAAATAATTACAAGAAATGCTTTGACAATGAAAGATAAAAATTAGATCCGTCATGGGCTATAATGCGTTGGCGGAAAATAGTACAAAAAAACAACACCATTTTATTTCACATCTTGCAAGGTGCTATATAAGAAGAAAAAGCTTCAAGTGATTGGCATACCACAGCTTGCTCCGAAAGAAGATTCCAGTCACTTACGGGTTGTGGAAAGAATGAGTATCTGAAACAGTCCTTGAAGAATCGGGGCTGATGAAGTGCGCGGCTGTGTTTGTTCCGAGTTATTCTCAACTCGTCAGGAACTAGGTAAGCTGTTTTATCTATCTGCAATAAGCCACTAGTAATCTTATATAAAAATTTCAATCTTTTTTCTTTACTCCTCATCTTAAGTAATGGAATGTTGGCTTTTGAATACAGTGCCGTAGGTGAATCCAGTCGACGATATTTGGAAAAAATGAAACGTAAAGCAAGTCGTTGCACCTTTTCTAGCTTTAGCAGATCTTTAACAATATGAGGATCCCAAATTTCGCATGCGTATTCCATCAACGGACGAATGAGTGTTTTATAAGCCAAAAGTTTTGTGTTCATTGAACTGAGTTTCAAAGACCGCCTTAAATACCACAGTTTATAATTCGCTTTTTTACAATACTATCAATATGAGCACTCCAACGGAGATCGTCAGAAATAATGACACCCAGATATTTTAACTGCTTACCCTTACTAGTGGATACCCTTCAATGGGGTACGCGAATTTAATGGGCTTTATTTTATGAGTAATAGTCATACAGACGGTTTTATCTAAGTTTAGTGACATTTGCCAAGTATTGCACCACTGACCAACGCGTGCTAAACACGTGTTAAGATTAATTTGATCGGTGGGCTCCTTAACCTCTGTATACAAGATACAGTCGTCGGCAAAGAGCCTAGCCTTAACAGTTAAATTGAAGAGTATATCATTAATAAATATTAAAAAAAAGGACCGAGCACTGTCCCTTGAGGAAGACCTGATTTTACATTGATCAAATCGGAATGTTTATCTTTAATTTCTACAAATTGTCTTCTTCCGTACAAAAACATCTCTATCCATCTTATGAGACCTTGGTTTTTCAGAATAGATTTTAATTTGAGTAATAATTTCCTGTGGTTAACCTTATCAAATGCTTTTTTTAAAGTCTAAAAATATAACATCAACTTGGCCTTTACGGTTCAGTACTTCAGAAAAATCATGCGTGACTTCAACCAGCTGAGTAATAGTAGATACCCTTTTACGAAAGCCGTGCTGAGAGCTGTTTAATAAGTTGTAATGACTTAAGAAGGAGTGAATATGGCTCGAAAGTATATGCTCTAAAAGTTTCTCACATGTTGATGTTAGTGAGATTGGTCTGTAATTGTTAACGGAGGTAGCTTTCCCAGACTTCAAAACAGGCACAACTTTACCAATCTTCCAGTCATTGGGTAATGAACCTGAAGACAGAGATCTTTCAAAAACGATAATAATATAATGGGACAGAGACTCGGCATATCGTTGAAGAAACGCATTTGGAATTTTATCGTATCCGGTTGCTTTCTTACAGTCTAGGTGAAGTAACAGATCTACAATTCCTTCCCGAGACAACTGTACGTCAGGGATGGCGGGAACGTCTTCCAATTGGTTAAACACAGGCGTCGTTCCGTCATCAGAAGAAAACACAGTAGAAAAAAATATTAAAGCAATTTGCTATTTCGTAGTTATCCTCGATCGTGTGTCCATCGACATCAAGTTTTTCCACGCCCTCTTTTGTTGGTGAAAGGTGCCGCCAAAATTTGCGGGGAGACGAGATTAAAAACGCCAGCATCGTTTGGTTATAATATCTGTGTTTCGCGTCTTTAATTGACGTTTTAAGATTCTGACTTAGCGACCTGATTTTTTCACGCGCACTGGGAGTGGCTGTTCTGCGAATTTGAGCCCGACATCGTGATATCTTTCTTTTTAAATGAATAATATTTCTATTGATCCAGGGATTGTGCGTTGCCTTCTTCTTTGTCCTAGTGGGTACATACTTAGTCATACACTTAGTTATAACTTCTTTTAAGTAAAGCCACAAGTCATTGACCGAAAGTGCTGGAGTATCAGCCATTTCCTGGAAAGTTCCTTGTGCCAAAAGTAGTTCGTCCAGGATGGCCTCATCGTCGGCCTGACTGAAATCCTTGTATACGCTATATGTAAAATTTCTACAAGGGGTTGTTAAGTTTGGAAGAGATAAAAGGACCATGCAATGATCTGAAATACCGGGCATCACGCTACACTCATAGGCGGTTGATAGCAAGCCGTCAGAAACAAGAAGCAAATCCAGAAGTGAACTGGACGAACCTTGAATTCCTGTGGGTTCTCTGACAACTTAAGTCAGATTGTGCGAAAAAAACACATTTCAAGGAGAGCGGAAGAGACCAAAGTTTCACGAGAGGTCGGAACCATGCCATCCTAATCGATAGCAGCAAGATTAAAATCGCCGGCAATGATAACTTTACGAGAGTGCGCGCGGAGCTTATCTAGAAGTCATTCATTTTATTCACAAATTCTAATCCCATTCCGGGGGCCGATAAACAGCGCCTTAAATGTATTCAACATGGCCAAACTCAATCTTGCTCCATTTATTTTCTATGTCAGGGGCGCCTTCTAATTCCGTACAATCTAAACAATCCTTGAGAACTATGGCGACGCCGCCCCTTTACTTTCCCGATCCTTTCTTTATATATATCGCACAACGGATCTATAGAGCATGGTCAGAAGTCGTTCCACATTCCAGCTGACGAAAATGGCAGCGCACATAAGGCGGTTTGTGGAAAGGTTTATATTCACGTCATTAAAGTTAAGGCTATTTTTAATACCTATAATTTCCAACAAAAACATTGATCGTCGCAAAAATTGTGGCTTGTCAGTCTCTGTGGAAATTGCTCGCGAGACGGTCGGATCCCCAAAGTACAAAAAAAGAACAAGGTGAGCATTGGTTCAAATTAAAATCACTGGATCCTGGGAAATTAGCGCCAAGTACCCCGTATGGTCGCCATGCCAAGAGGGTGTGCAAGATTGTTCGATCGGAGATCTGGCGACAGGTCCGGTTTTTACAAACGTGCCTTTTTGTTCTTGCCGGTATTCTTGCCGACACTTGAAATCCCTACGTCCATCACGGGACACAGGTCCTTTCTTCAGATGGCAAAATGGATGACAGGATTCATCTGGGTGTCGTACTTTCCTCGTCTCAAAGTTCTTCGAACCATTAACAAAGAGACACAAGGTGAGTCAGTTACTTTGTGAAGGGAAGCGTCCCTGTCTGGGGATATAAGCGAGCTTCTGGAAAAAAGACAAGTTTTGCACAGCGCCTCCTTACGGTGCCGAACAGGTGCTGTACACTGTTCATAACATCGCGAGTAAAGCCCTAAAGGATGACAAATCTCACTGCATAGATGACTGTATGAATGTTTTTTCTAAAATGAAGTCTTAATCTTGGAAACAAGACGAAGGTTTTACAAATTCTTCAACATTTCAAGCAAAACAATTTCAGCCTGCTCTTATCAAACAGATAAGGAGGCTTTGTAGTTTTTCCTAAGGCCATGTACCTTGAAAAAGCAAGGAAGGCCGTAGATAAAAACTTTAATCTATTGGTGGGGTTCAAGGCTATACCGGTAAAGGCCAAGGCCCTTCAATTATGTCATAATCTGAAATTGACAAAATTGCGGAAGCAAATTTGCACCTCCGAGGTTGATCATTTCACCATGTTTCCCACGGCTAAGACACAAAGAGGCCTGTCCTTTCCGTGTGGTAGCGACAGAAAATAAATCATGGCAGGGGATCTTTCTCATTTTCTTCTACGTCAATTATCGAATATTAATTTTTATGACCCCTCTTTAGTACCAAATTCTGAGGCAGTAAATGACTGCATAAAGTTTTAATATCTTAACGATAAAATTTGGAGTATCCCTTGATGTGGAAGATTCCTATTACTCAAACACACACCGAATTCTTTTCAGGAGTATGAGAGTGTATTGAAGAAAATGGAATAGTAACTTTTCAGAAAAACTGTGGCATCAATGTGGACTTTTTTCTTGAACTTCCTCCGATTCTACTTGACTTCAACTATAGTTACTTTTAACAACGAATCCTATCTACAAGAGAAAAAAAAGGATCTGCATTGGATCACGTGTGGCCCCTATACTATGTGACATTTTCTTATCTAAGTGTGACCGCGCCACCGCCCAAAACCTCACCGCATTCAAGTTCAACGTATGTTTAAATATGTCGACGACTATCTAATTCTTCTAAAGGATCGACCGGTAGATAATGCCACTAAATTAATTAACAACCTCAAGACTCTCTTCTTAAAACATGCACAATGACTTAAGTCGGTGACCCATGAGTCACCGACAAGGAGAATTTTACAATTTATAGATTCGAGACTCAACTTCCAGAACAACCATGTATGCTGGTCAAATTCTCCACGTTCAAAGTAAATGCGACTTCCTTATGATCCGACGCGCTCTAAGCTCATCAAGAGGGGTATATTGATTACCTGTCTGAGCGCTGCATTCAAAATGTCTTGCCTTCACTCAGCCAGAGACAGCTTCAACGCACAACTACAAAGACTCATCGCCTCTGGGTACCCCTCAACGATCGTGTCAGATATCACAGAATGTCTGCCAAAACCTAAAAGAGTATGAGACAGAAACCCAGGTAAAGAGCACCGATCAGCGGTTATGCCGTAAAGGCGCGAAATCTCTCACAATCTAAAGAGGGTGGCTTCCAGGTCTAAGGTGCAAATTTTGCTCTCAGCAGCTGATGAGCTTAAAAAGATTTGCTCCAAGATTAATTCTGAGCCTAGAACCACCAAGACTGTGGTGTTAAGCATACAAAACAAAAATACGTTAACTGCTCGACGGGGTTGTCCATCAGATACCTCTTTCACGTGAAAAAGACTACCTTGGCCAAATGGGTAGATGCTTGAATCAAGTCTTCAACCGGCAGGCCATTTAGCTAATACACGTTGGAGGCTGTAAATGCACCCCTTGTTTGCACACACTCAAGTCCTGAAACGGTTCCGCGACAAGCGCTCGAGAGAGCTATGTGAAGTTCAAGTCATTCTATCCCAATTTTTTTTTAAATTATCTGCGAACGAATTGTTTTATTTGAACCTTTGTTTTTAAAGCTACGTTGACATCAGCCTTCTTCAATTTATTCAATTTTTTTATTTCTATTTTTTTACTTAATGCCAGTTTATTTTTTGAAGCTTTTCTTATTTCTTCTTCCCTTTCTTTTATATAAATAATAGTACCATTTATTTTACCTGATATTTATTTATAGTAATTTTGACTCCAGATTCGCAGCTCTTGTCTTCCTCGTTTGCTTTCTTTTGTATCTCCCCCCCCCCCCCTTTCATTTTAGAGCGCAGCTCTTAGGCGCCCGTTTCCGGCTTGAGCGGCGTCGGCGTCGCCGTCGCCGTCGGCGTAACCATGCGGTGCATGATGGGTAAATTTCCGCTAAATTTAGCGGAAAAATTTCCCGCTAAATCTAGCGCAAATTTCCCCGCTAAATTAAAGGAAATTTCCCCGCTAAATCTAGCGGCAAATTTTCCCCGCTAAATTTGGCGGAAAACTTTCCCGCTAAATTTAGCGGAATATTTTCCTCTCTAAATTTAGCAGGAAAAGTTTCCCGCTAAATCTAGCGGAGAATGTTGTTTCGCTAAATTTAGCGGAAAACTTTCTCCGCGCCACCCCCCCCCCCCCCGAGGTCACGTGAACCCCCCCCCCTCGAGGTCATGTGACCCCCCCCCCGTGCCTTCCCCTCCTCTGCGCTCTAATTCGGCGTCACAGGGAGTTGTAAACGGCTTTCATTTTTTATTTCACCCTTTCCTTAAGGTTGTGTATTAAAACGTGAGTTGTTCATCCGCACCCGTCCTGTCCACGTCTTCCATTAGTATTCGTCTTTAGTGTTGTTTGTGTCCACAGTGTTTAACCAACTAGTTCAAGGGTTCATTATGTTGCCTCCATGTCGTCGCCGTCTGTTGACTCAACACTGCGCTGCTGACGCCACCGGCGCAAATATTTAATTGACTTCGAGCCACCACCCACTACAATTAAGGTTTTCCGGTTTTCGGTTCGGATACGGTTTTGGTTTGTAAACCTGACCGGATGTCCCTCCCCACGCGACGTTAAATGTAGCAATCCGTATGTGCGTTACATTGGACGTGTTCAGTAGTGGCTCCGGGAGTCAAGGAGCTCGCGCTTCTTCCTCTAAACGTCAAGAAAAAAAAAGTTTTGGTGCACGTTATTTTGGAGTCGCTGAGAAGTCGCGCTCTTGTACACCGAATTCTGAGACGATGCTCGAGGAGAGAAAAGGGCGCATTATGACGTATTTCTAAATCGCTAAAAGTTCCAATGCTGAAAAAAAAAAAAAAAAAACTGCGGGAGAAGTTGCGTCGGTTGTGGCGTGGGTCTGCGGTTTGCTCACTTTTTTTAATGAAAGTGCTCAAAGTAAGGCGAATAACGCC
Source organism: Ixodes ricinus (assembly GCA_037355805.1). NCBI lineage: Eukaryota > Metazoa > Arthropoda > Arachnida > Ixodida > Ixodidae > Ixodes > Ixodes ricinus. The sequence continues at coordinate 129,223 of JAZHYW010012583.1, forward strand.
TTCGAATTTCGTTTCCAGCCCGGGCTTTTTTCGGAAAATGTCTTGGAGCGTATTTCGTTTGTTTTGGATATGCTAATAAACCACGTAAACGTATATTTTTACGCCGCGTTTTGATCGCCGTTGCACTAAAACTCGTTGATTATCGACGATAGTCCTCAGTATCCGATCTGAACGGGAGGAGACAGGGTATGAACATGACTTTGGTGCGCGGTTAACCACTCATGCAGAACGTGATCCCGCTTAATGTTTTGTTTGCGTATCTGTCTGAGACTTTGGCTGACGCTCGCGATTCGGCCGACACAATCCTGATCTCCTTGAGCGGCCGAGTGCCCGTGTGTATACGAATACATTTTACAGGAAGTTAGTAAAGAAGTACAGAAAAAATGTATGGCCGTTTAAAAGTATCTTAACTGGCGACGTAGATTCACTCAGCTCCATATATCTCGTTTTGTCGTTTTCTTTTTATAACATTAGCAGCCTTTGCACCGCCCTGAGAAGGGCTCGCTTGTTTTGAATTGCTTCGATCAGCAACATTGATGTCTACAGTCACTGTTTTTTTTGTTTTTTTTAACGATCTGTCGAGACATTTTCAATACCGGCGTTAAATAAAAGCGATCGTGCTTGGCGTCGTCTGCTTGCATTTTATTCGGGGACCGCCTGCCAAAGGAGAGGAAACGGAAACTACGTAATAGCAACTAAAAAGCCTTTTTTTTCCGTTTAGTAGGCCTTTTGAGAACTCCGATTCGAGTTACTGCGTTCGGAGCTGAGGAGGCGCCACTTCAACGCGCCCATTGCACCTGTAGTATGTCATTTGTAGTAGTATTTTAGTTGAGCTCCGCAGCAGTGGAGGTAAAAAAAGTGGTAACTGTACTGTAACTACGCATCAGGCACCTGTGGATTCTTCACTTATGGTCAAGAGGTCCAACGAGTCAAGAGGTCCAACGAGTCAAGAGGTCCAATAGCCACGTGACAGCCGAGTCAAGAGGTCCAACGAGTCAAAAGGTCCAATTCGAGTCAAGAGGTCCAACGCGTCAAGAGGTCCAACGAGTCAAAAGGTCCAATTTGTGTCAAGAGGTCCAACGCGTCAAGAGGTCCAACGAGTCAAGAGGTCCAACGCGTCAAGAGGTCCAACGCGTCAAGAGGTCCATCGAGCCATATTTTTATCTTCTCTGTTTATAATTATAATTAATGGCTGCTTGTTACGGTTACTGACTGTTTGACCTATTTGAATGATTTTGGACAACATAGACTTGTAGAACTTAGTATCTGTGTTCCAGTCTCTCTGTTCTAGGGCACATTTATGCCATTTCTACGGAAGTGGCTTTCAAATTCCCGAGATATAAAATACAAATGTACCTCTGCATCACGCGTTTAGCCTTCCCTTTCATGTATCTCAGTATTTGTAAATGCAAATACTTCCTCGGGTAACTTTGTCCAGTCCCGGGTTCTCGTATGTTCTATAAAAATATGATGCGCTACTATTTTATGCTTCAGTTTTTATTCCCTGAGTTCAACGAATCACTAAAGAGGTAAATAACACAACATGGGAAGAAGCTCAAATATCATTGGAGGGCGTCTACGAGCCCAAATTACGACACTTGGCGTCAAATAGAGTGTTGCAAATGAATGCGAGCGTTGTCTCCTAGTAACGTCATGACCGCTGCAAGCTAGCGGGTTAATCTGGGCCGTTGGCTTGCTCAAAAGCACGGAGCAGCCACAAATACTTATGTTAGCGATATGTAGCTCCTTTACTGCTCTTTATTTTTGAGAATGCTGTGGAATAAGCCATGAAACGGAACTTTTCATGATTAAGCATTCTTGACACGAATTGCCGAACACTTGTCTGTCGATATCATTTATTTTTAGGCGACATTACGCGATGTGTTAGTCGTGTGGAATTGTAAGATGGAGGGTTAGTTGCTCAATCATTTTTAGAAAATTGGGTCATAGAGATTGAAGTCGATTGAAGAACTGTTTGTGTCGGAAAGCACGTCAATCTCTGAAGCCGATAGATCTAGTGTGTCTAGTGCTAGGCCATGGCGAATGGAAAAATTACTAACTTTACATGCCATGCTGCGCCAGGGCAAACTGTCTCTTCAAGTTCTTCGAAGACCAAGGACTTCAAAATATCAAGGAAGCTATTTTGACGAGACGTGAACAAATTTAAACAATTACTACAACTTTTAAAAATAATGTCACAAAAATTAAAAAAACTATACTTCAGTTGTCCTGACGTCAAATGGCGTAATAGCGCTTTAGTGTGATGGTAGACGTCGAAATAGCAAATAACTATGAACATATCTTTCGTATGTAACGAAAGATGTGTTCAAAGTAGTTTTACAGTCATTTTGAACCCGGATCTCGAAGTAGTTGCTACCTAAACAAAAAAGGCATCTCAAATCGTTGAATGTTAAGACCTTTCCGGTGACGTGTTCGATATTCGCGGGGGAGAGCAACACGGGCGATGCAGATTTACGACTCTGTAGTCAGGGGTAAAAAAGCAAAGGCACACAGCCCTGCAGGGCTGCAGGTCCCCAAAACAAACCAATGTTGCTATAAGCTTGACAGTTTATAACAACAATGATTTCCGGTGTTTACAAATCCAGTGCCCAGCATGCGATCCCCACAGCCCAGCGCGCGCGTATTTGTCAGCTTCAGAAACCAAGCAAATCACGGGTCACACGCAAGAACACTGATTACATCACCGGCCAGAAACGATGTATCAAAGCCGTGTTCGTGAGATCCCCCTGCCGTGTGGAAGTCTTCACAGCTTGAATTTTTGCTCTCTTTTCCGACATTTTTCTTTTCCGCCTTATTTGGTTAGCATCTCTGTTGTCTGCTTTTTTAATGCGTGAGCATTGCCTGGCTCAGTCAGCGAAAAAGTCGTCGTCAAAATCCGTGACTTGTCCAGCAAATCCAACACTATAAAAAAATAAACTCCGGTCACGTGATATCTTTGGTCACGTGATCTCTCTGGTCACGTGACCTATCTGGTCATGTGACCAAACAAAAAATATTTGTGGTCACGTGACCTCTCTGGTTACGTGACCAAGCCGAAAAAAACTCTGGTCACGTGACCTCTCTGGTTACGTGAGCACGAAACCATCCTGGTTTCGAACCTAGGCCTGGTTTCGAACCTAGACATTCTTGATCGTGAAACTACAGCGCTATCCGTTGCGGCAACACAGCTCGGGCAAAGGTAGTGCTCACGCATTCTCACATTATAAGAGAAAACTTAAATACCCTTGTAGTTTTGTTGTTGTTTTTTTGCCTGCACTTATTTTATTTTATTTGCCTGTACGTGTTTCACACCAAGAGGTGCAACGAGTCAAGATATTCGATATTGGACCTCTTGACGCGTTGGACCTCTTGACTCGTCGAGGCACGAGTCAAGAGATCCAATATGGGTCAAGAGGTCCAACGCGTCAAGAGGTCCAACGAGTCAAGAGATCCACGGCGAGTCATGAGGTCCAACGTGTCAGGAGGTCCAACGCGTCAAGAGGTCCAATATTGGACCTCTTGACTCGTTGGACCTCTTGACGCGTTGGACCTCTTGACTCGGAATCTGGATTCTTTAGGTATGTAGAGGTTCGCAGTTCTCGTGCATTTATATAGGTTGAATTTGTTATAATTCTTTAGCGTGTGCTTGACACGTTCCCACGTTTCCAGTGAGTGTGTTCTGGTTAGATACATTTAAAACTAAATATGTGTCACCACACATTACATTAAAAAGTGTTGACCAATTTTTGATATGCTGCATTCACACAAGCCATAAAAGTAAAAGTAATGCCATAGAAGTGTGATGTTCTAGCGAACATGGGCTTTTTGATTTCTCACAACGACTTTCTTAAATACATCATCCTATGTGTTCGGACTATCTCTTCATCCAACCAAGACCTGTCCAGTTTTTGGAATTATTTAATATGGGAGAATGTTTTGACAACGTTATAGCTCCCACTTACGAAATAACGTCAGCGTAGCATGGGCTGGATGGACCGAGTATAGTTTGACGTTCCTCAGTACGTTGACTAAAATATTAATGCGAAAGCAGTAACTGTCACATGGAGCGAAGCCGGCGGCCTCTGTAACCGCGAACAACCTGCAAGAAATTCCCAACGAAACGGCTCCTAGATAGCCATTGGCCACGACGCGTCATAGTTCCAAGGAACGCCACCCCACAGAGAAGCCCTCTTCTTGGCGCTGCGGCCCGCACGTAGGTAAAAGGGACAGGGTGGAGAGCGCTTGGCCGCCGCTTTCATGTCAGGCGCTGCCGGGGGCGGGGGGGGGGGCTGCGGCCGCTTGCTGAGGAACATGCCGGCGCCTGAGGCATCTATATCGTTGGCGGCCGCAACCTCGGCAGTAGTGGAACGTGGCCGTCCACGCCAGTACATTGCAGACGAACTAAGGGAGCGGAAGAACGGCATTCATGCTTTTGCATTCGCAACTCATAAAAAATGCTTAACTGCCCTCGGATTTTTTTTTGTAATGCAGATATTTTTGGACAAAGCTGGTATTTAGTAAACAATCAGTGTCGAGTTTAATAAAACTGTTTTAGGTGCAAAAACCCTAAAATATTGGGTTTCAGGCAAAAACGAAGATCCCTAAATAACAAAGTTGACAGGAAAAAATAATGTAATTCAGGGTGCGGAAATGATGAAACGGCTATGAATAAACCGATCTTACCAGAAGCTGCGCGACGCCACCGCTTCTGCGTTGCATTCTGGCACCTGTAGTTCTCCACCGTTTTCCGCCCGCATCAGCGCGCGTTGTATGCCCGGCGTTTGGACATTTTCGGGTTAGCGCGAAACATTTAATCGGGTGTTTACTCACAGTTTTTAATTGGGGGGGGGGGGGGGGGGGCTCACCTGTTGTTGTGTGCCAGAGTGCTACATTAACAGCACCAGGCAAAAAAACAAAAACCGCATCGGATGTTACGTTTTTCTGAAAGAAAGCAGCCTCCGAAAAGAGTGGCTCAAAAATGTAAGCGGAGCCCGACGGGGTGGCCGGAAAAAGAGCGTTTTTTTATCTGTTTCACGATTTGCTTTATAATTTATATCCCCCCCCCCCCCCCCCCGCCCCTTCACGTTAGCTAAAGAATGTAAGATTGCAGGGCACGAGACGTAGTACGGCGTGCCGAAAAGTTCCGTACGTTGAAATCTCCCCGAGCACTCGCTCCGCAGCATTAACTTGAATGAAAACAACCTTGTACGCAGACAGTCAGGGACCCCGGAAGCGGGGAAGGGGGGGGGGACGGGAGGGTCAACGGGGGCTTGAGCACCCGCTGACATTTTCCAGGGGGTGCAGGGCAGTGATTTTCCTACACACCCTTCTAAGGGGGAGGGATGTGTACATCCCCCCTTGTTTTTCTGAAGGCACCCCCTTAATTCTCAACGACTCCTCTATCTCAATGCCACCCCCCCCCCCTAAAAATTTAAATACTCCCCCTAATGTCAATTCCTGGGGAAACCCATGGTGCAGGGTAATATGCTGAGCCCCGTGCGTTTGGCTCGAGGTCTACTGAGCAACTCCTGCCCCCCCCCCCCCCCTCCCCTCTCCCCTCCGTGTTCACGTTGTTTCTCAGCTTCGCCAAGCCACGTACTTGGCTAAGGACAAGCACGTCGCTCTGTTTTTGTTACGGCTAGTTACCCACCAAATCACGGCAAAACCTTCGCCCACGAAATTCAAGAAAAAAAAATGAGGAAGTAAAGCAAACTGTCAGGGAACCGCGGACCACGCGGCAGCTCCGTAAAAATGGGGATAAAAAAGATCTGACGCCTGCGGCCTGCATACAACTATTAGGGAAATCTCCTCCCTTCCCCTGCTTGGTCGTTTTCCTTGGGCCCTCCCATACTGCATTCGAGGGTGGGCCATGCGGGGGAAAGCGCAGCGCACTGTTTTTGTCCACCCAGCCGGCCGGCTTCCTCGTTTTGCTTCTATTTTGAGCAGTGACGTTTCCCAAAAAAACCAATTATTTCTTCTAGCTTTTTTTTTGTCGTTGTTTTGGTGGTCTGAGCAACCACGAGTGTCGGATGATTGCTACCTTGGGGAGGGCCGAAGCGCGAGGCAGGGAGGTGGACGAGAAGAAAGCCCTTCTTGAACGAGGGACTGCCTTGTCCACAGATGTAGCAAGTTGAGGGAATAAAGTATCCCAATTTCCAAGGCAGGAGAAGGTTTTAGCAGGCAACACAGGTTGTCAAGGGAGAGATCGCACTGCAGTCTGTGTTGAAGCGCCGCTATCACGGTGGTCGTCTGAGACATCAAAGAATCGCGGCATTCCCGCCTGTATTTCTGTGTCTCATTTTCGAAACATCATTTGGTTCTTGGTGACCGAGCCTGCTATGTTGAGGCTGGTATCCTATTATACACACAGATTGTTTTATCCTACTTTCAAAGACAACCATAAAAACAGGAAACCTGCTGAAATAAAAAAGGGCATTGACACTGAACGTTTATCCCCGCGAAGGATGACAGTGTCCACCGGTGGTAAAATTGTTTTGAAATTTTCACGAATGCATTGTTATAACTTTTTACAGGAACGGAGCTGCGCCGAGAAATTTCGCAGGAAGGCGTCCACGATTAAAATACACCTCCGTTGCAAATGTGAGCTTTCTCCGTGTAGGCGCCCAATTTTTCACTGCATTTTACACCGACACCGTAGATCGATACCACCGCATAGCTACTACTATCGGATCAGATTGTGTCAACATCTCATTGCTTCGTGACAGGAATTTTGAATGAATGTATGGAGACAGGGTAAAGGTAGTGATAATAAACCTTCTGTAAACAGTAAAATCTTGGTAATGTTTTTTTTCAATTTTATTTGTTTTTCTCCACCCCCTATTTATTTTAACCGCACCCCCCCCTCCCCCTTCCCCTTTACCCACGTAATATTCAGTTATGGGGTCTCTGCAGATAGTGCTATAATGCTGGCGATTCGCCTTCACCAGCGAGCACACGAATTATCATTTTTTTCCGTTGTGGTAATAAATTTGTTTCGCTGCATTTGCTCTCATATTTATTACACGAAATTGTATTTTTATAATCTGCGTCGTTACGTTGTTACTAGATGAATGCTACTCCCATTTATGTAGATTTAACTGCAAGAACCTCCACAGTTGACTTCGGAGTAAATTTAAAGAAAATTTATATGTTGTGGTGACATCAGTTCGGTAGATAGTTGTTACCCTTATCAATCTTAACTGGAACTATAGAAATCGAACGAATAATAAAAGCTAAATAGCTTATAAGCTTGTACACATGTCAGAGTAATAATTTTGAGAAATTTAACGTTGCTACTATCTTACTATTAACGTTTGACCACTCACGGGCAGGCGTTTAAGAAATAAACTCCCGTATTTTTAGCAAATTGAAGTGGATCCAGAATAGCGCTCGCTGGTTCATTCATAGCATTCACAATGCTTGAGAAACTAGCGGCATACCGGCTCTATTTCTACCATTACAGCCAGAAATGTCGCTGCACTATTCCAATTTCAAAAAGTATACGTAGACCTTCAAGAACAAATTTTACCTCTTCATACTCTTCTTATATCTTCTCATTGTTGCATTGCATATTTTGAACTTTACCATAAGTAACTCAACACACGAGTTTGTTTATCATGGCTAAGCACTTCAGGGTCTGTTCTAAGTATTTATTTATTTAGTCATTCATCAACACGCAATATAGTCATTTCAGCACTAGCTTTTTTTTTCCTCTCTAATCTTCTCGTTTCATACTTTCGTTAAATCAATATAACAAAGGTGTTATTGGAATTGCTAAAAACGTCAAAGCAGATACTGGAGGCTGACTTTGCTGCCATTTTGTGACCACGTGTACGTGAGAGAAACAACCAGCGGCCATACATTCCACGATCAGTAAAGCGAGCTCGCGCCAACTCTCACCTTTGCACTTTCCATAGCACGTACGTTACTTAGTGACCGACTTACACTTTCCGATTTCTTAATCTGCTTGAAATAAGTTTTAACGTAAAAAATGCAGGCGAGCTGGTGAGTTTTCAACGTGGCAATCACTATTTCGACGTCCATTTTCAAAATTATTTTAAGGAATATCCTGACGTCCGTGACGCCCGTTCCTGAAGGCGTAGAACTATTTTTAAGATCATTTTGACGTTCCCCGTCAAAATGTGTTTCCTTATTTTGCCGTCTTAAACTTAATACTTTGGAGATTCGAACTCGAAGGTGATCAAAAGGGGCGGTAAAAAAAAAAAATCACCTTGTTTACAGTCGGCGTCGCGGATAGACACGCATTTTCCAGCAACAAATATCATGCAGTAGACTGAAGTTTCTATTATTTTTTTTAGCTGATGGGGATTGCGAGAAAACTTCTCAAACAATAACTTAGCTATCAGGCCGCGCGTAGCGTTTGCTCGGTTGCGGTAAACATTACAAAATTCGGAACCGTTGCTTTTCATTTTTGATTTCACGTGCTTTATATAAACGAAAGAGCTGAATTGCCTGTCATACCCATGAATCCCGGTGAAAAGCAGAAGCCAGCTGCAAAGCGAGATTTTGCAACCGTACGAAAGTGCGCTCACACAATAGCGGAGGCAGAAACATCGTTCCAAACTCTCAGAGTTACGTAGTGTACCCATATACATTTGTACCGTGCAGTCAAGGAGAAGCTCGTTGTTGTTGGGGATTCAAAATTGAAAGTGTGACGCGTGCCGAAATGACGTGGGAGAGCTCAGAACATCGTTGCCGGGTCCAATTTTTGAGCAAGTCGAAATTGGCACGCTAAGCAATTTTCAGTGTCAGGTAGGACTGATACTTCTTAGGCGTGCTACACAGAAACGCGTGACTCCGTCAACGCAGCACTGAAAACACTGTCAGAAACTAAACAGAACGAAACGGCCACCATTGCGACGGCTGCATTGACGGGTGACGTCAAAATATGAAAGCAACTATCTTGACGCTTTACATAAGTGACGTCAAAGACGTCAAAATAATGTTTGACATATTTGGACGGTGGACGTCGTGATAGTCACCGCCCTTCAACATCATGAAATTCGAAACCTTCGCGTGTATCGTCTGCCCCCCCCCCCCCCTCTTCCCTTTTCTTATTTTCCTTTGTTATCCGTCGGTTATGGGTATTTACGATGTCTTAGTCGGGTGCTTGTGAGAATTGTATTGAAATCAATTTCAGGAATCTACATTGACGTCACATATTTACTGAAAATACAAAGTTTCGGATTTTACAGAAATAAACTTTCTGAACTTATAGGTAACACACCAGCAAAATCAGCTTGTTGACGGAATTACTACTCGTATCAGTGTAGTCGATTTTTGTAACTATGCCATCCCGAACCCCAGTGGTATTTGCTGTCCCATCACTGACTCTATTTATGTCTTTGTGTTTAAGAAAGTGTTTCATATCTAATAAGCGGCCATCGTATCTAAAATGGCGACGTAGGTCACTATGTGTGTATCTGCATCTGCTTATACACGGTAAAGGCTAAAAATAAAACAAAACTTGCAAACTGCCACATGAAATGTGCTGCGATTGACAGCGGTAGCTGCTGCGTTGTAGGAATGGCATGTTGAAGGAGAGTTGCCTTCAGCCAGTGCGATATTCAGTGTTTCAATGGGTTCTCTGCTTTGACTGGAATTGATGTAGAAGACGTGTGAGGAGATCTGTGCTTTGGTGGAACGATCCTGCGAGATATTGCACGTTTCAAAAGACAGACGTGTTTTGTTTTTGTTTTTTGGCTGGAACGCTCTTTTAGAATGGGGTACCCGTGACCGCGCCTGGGGTGGAAGAAGCGGAAGTACGGAAGCAAGCTGTTCTGTAGGGGTGCGGAGAGCACACGAGAACGGAACCTGGGTGGCGGCAGTGTGGAGGCGAGGGAGCATGTCCGCACAGCGCGGCCACGTTGGTATTTCGCAATGGCGGCTGCCTGAGGGGCTGCAGGAGGAAGAGAGTGCGTAGCCGGAGGGTTCGTGGATGTGGCAGGAACGATAAACCCTCCCTTAATCACGTGGGCTTTTTTTTTTTCTTGAACAGTGGCGGTTTACAGTGGGAATCGAGGTGAAGGGCAGCGAGAGAGCCGTTCCTCTGCTGTAGTGTGGGGTTGTGCGTTCGCGCATGAATATCTTTCTGCCATAAGGTAAATAAGAGGTAACGCTGTGAAAACCTGCAATTCTATGCACATATTCATATGGCCTTAACATTTTTAACGACTTTGTTCAGTTGCGGCTTAGAACAAAGTGGAAAGATAACTCGCTAGAAGTTGGACCGTATATCAGTATTGACTTTGCGACACACAATCTATGCATCTGACTGGCATTTTGTGTTTCTGCTTTATTTATTCCGTTCAAGGCCCTCGAGGGGGTGGGACAACAGTGAAGCTATCGCTGTTTGTAAGTGCATTTGAAGTGGCTCGGATCGGCGATAGGGGAGGGTCTGGAGGCTGTCACTCTTCATTCTAAAGGCTCGCTCGCACAGCTACGTCGACCGCGCTGAGCTGTGTTGCGTCCTGCAGCACAGCGGTTCCCATTGGCTCGTCGTAAGGGTAGCCACAGCAACAGCTCGACGCGAGCAGTCTTAACGCAGTCAAACGCAGGTGTCTGAACCGACCTTAAGTGTGCTCGGTTTGTCAAACGCATCATCTATCGAAGAGGTTTAACTCGGGAAAAAGGTAAGCCGGCTTATAAATGCATCGAACGAGTATTGGGATTTTTATGTTCTGACCTAAAATATGATCGCTTTGATATGGTGAGACAACACAAAACAACGCACCAAATAAAAAAAACTTTTTTTTCGCTTCTTCAGAGCATGAAACTGCTCTTATACTGCCAGTGATAAAATGACAAAAGAGCTAAGCAACGCTTCTATGCGCTTTTCCAACGAGGTGAATTATTCTTGGGGGTACCGCAATAAGGTAGCTCCACGTGTAGCTTATCTAAGTAGGGTAAATGTCTGTCTAAGGGTCAACGGCTTTTGCAGAGCTACGTTTGAGATGAGACGCTGACAGTCTCTGTTGCATTTCGTTATAGCGCCACACGCTGATCCTGGTCGTTATCAACACACGCCATCATCGGCTGGATTGGAAGTTTGGCCGCTTGACGTCTACGGACGGCGACTGAGGCGACACCGCTACATCACTATAAAGGGAACAACGTCCTCTACCTCGGCGAGATTGGCGACCGTTTATCTGAGGTGCTGGCAATCCCTGTTGCATTTCGAGGTAAGCTGTCGAACCCTTTAGAGCGACGTGACTTTTGATTTTGTTGTTTGTACGGTTGAAAATACCAGTAGCATTGTTCCTGTGGTATGGCTTGAGATGGGTGTTGGCCTATCAACTTACCGGATTCGAATCGGCCGGTTCTTTTCTAGTAAAAATACTAAGACGACGGATACTCCTCGTTTTCGCCGTTTAAAGCTCTACGTTCAGACATAGTGGTCGAACACCAAACTTCTGCTGATGTGCATGTGTGCAGCCCAGCTGTTGATATGTACTGGTGATGTAGATACAAAACCCGGCCCTGATAACCTTGATGAAATACTAGCAGCTGCGAAGAAAATCTGAATGAAACAAGCAGTACCAAAAAGAAACAACGGACAGACTAAGCGAAATAAATGCAAGCATCAGGGATATCAACAGCCTCGTGGCAAAACTTGAAGAATCTATCGATGAGGTTGCAAAATTAAAAAGACCTTGTTGGGTGAATGCAGCGATTCACGAAGTGAAAACTGAAGTCAACATTATAACTCGAAGACAACGTAGAGAGTGAGGTCTTGTCGGATGAACTGAATAAGCCGAATGCGACGAAATAACATTATAATTAAAGGAATCCCAGAAAATGAGCGTGGACAACTGGCCAGACTCTGAAAGCATCGTAAGAACGTTTCTCTCTGTCCAACCTACAGGTGAATGTTGGCGAAATTGAGCGTGCGCATGTACTTGCCATTCGGAAGCCGAGCAGTTAACAGACCAACTTATTGTTGAATTCTTGAACTATTAAAAGCAAGGATGAAGCAATTAAACATGCACATAAAATGAAAGAGCGCTGCATATCCCGGTGTGTGGATTGAGGAAGATTTTCGCCCAAAATGCAACTAATCGGAAAAAAAAAAAACTATGCGACTTTGCAAAACTAAGATTTGGGGCCGGTAAAAAGTTCAGGATTTACTACGACAAGTTGCTCATTAATAATACATTTTATTAGTCATGATCCAGAAAATGATAGAGTGGTAGAAAGACGCAATCACAAAACCTCAAGGCTTATCGCCCACCAAAAATGCCGCTTGATTTGGTGTATAGTGAGAGCTAGAAGACGTAAGAAAGGGCCACGGGAACAGCTCTGTTTGATTTAGCCTAACTTTGGTAGTATTCTTTCCAAACGAAATGATTTACCTTGCAGTATAGATACTTGCTCAGCCGATGTTATGGTGGGTTACTGAAAGATGGCTTTCCCAAGATGTCTCAGACTGCGAATTTAGTTTATAAAATGTATTTCCTGTTTATAAGAAAGACAGGAGGGAGTCACGAGGCGGGGGGTGTTATCATTGCAGTTAAAAGTGAACTAATATCTTCGTTTGTTGATATTTATAGTTCACTTGAAATCTTGAGGGTAACTGTGCGGTTAGACTCTTGGCCTTGTCTGATCGGCTTGTGTTATCGTCCGCCCGGCTCGTCATCTGATTTTGTAGAAACTTTAAATGCTAAGCTTAATCGACTAGAGACAAATTTTCCAAACTGCCCAGTTATTTCAGCCGGTGATTTCAAATTTCCTGGGATTAACTGGTGTACACACGAGGTCGATAAGCTTTGATGCAAATAAGAACGAATGCACGAAGTTCGCTCGATACTACTGAAGCGTTTCAGCTTCACCAGGTTGTGAAGGAGCCAACGCGTATTAATTCTGTTCTTGATTTGGTTCTAACAACCCACCCAGAAGCTATTGAATGTCTTAGAATATATTAGCGACCACAAGGTGGTGCATTGTGTCCTTGCTACTCATTGTTCAAATGTTTGATGTTCTGAAAAATACCGACTTTTAACTACTAAAGGGCCGGTCCTTCCAGAGTGTCTGATTTGTTATTTGATTTTTGTTGCTATTTTTTGCAAACTATGAACAGCCGGTCTGTGAACGAAAACTGGGTGCCTTTTCGCAATCCAAATAAAGGAGAAGACTGAACTTTGTATCCCAAAAGTCACTACCTTCGCATGTCTCTATCCTTGGTTCACGACAAGTGTGAGACGTTGTATTAACAAAAAGAAACAACTTTTCTAAAAGGCCAACCGCACGGATACTCAGTGTAACTGGGAGGCTGGTCGAGAGCACTCAAGATCGTGTAAAAAAAACTCAAGAGAGTAAAAACCAATTCTTTATTCAAGACCTGTATAACATTTTGAAATCTAATTCTAAACCATTTTGAAGTGTCCTAAACAAAAAAGAAAAAAAAAGAAATGCAGTACCTTCTATTTAGATCGAAGATGGGGCTGTTTTAAACCCGTTGGAGTGGGCCAAGGCGTTCAATTTATTTTTGGCAGCGTATTCACAAATCAGCAGATGCCTCTTACTAATGTTAACATGCCTATGAGTACCGTGACCACTCATGTGAATTCTTTGACCGTTTCCAGTGAGGGTATTGCCAGTGCAATCTATCGTCTGACATCGAATCCAAGCCTCGGTTCAGACAGAATAAGTACAAAACTGCTCAAACGGACCCAAGATCTATCTAGCGTTCTCTTAGGAACGCTTTACCAACCATTGCTTTCTATTGGTACGTTACCAGGCGATTGGCGACTGGCCCATGTCGTTCCTAATTTTAAATGCCACTTTCTTACAAATCACAGGCCCATTTCGTTAACTTAAATACCTTGTAAACTCCTCGAACACAATATTTAATCATAGACCATAAATCACCTGGTTTCTAACAGTATACTTTTTCCTAATCAGCATGGTTTCGAACGAGAACTTTCTTGTGAACTTGAGCTTTTTGAATCAGTTCCTTACCTTCACCAATAACTAAAATAAATAAATGAATAAATAAATAAATAAAGTATTTACTCATCTACCAGAACTGACTCAACGAATGGAACGCCTTGCCAAGCAACATAGCGGTCATACAGGATCAACAATTTTTTTTTACCTTTTGATTTTGTTATTACACACGAAGCCTAACTCATAGTCTAGATGTATATTCGTTATTTTGCTATGACATTTAGATTGAGCAAATGTCGTGTTGTATCGTAATTTCATTTTTCATTGGTGTGTTGTGGCCATCTGATTGTTGTGTTAATGTGAAAAATATTACACCTATTGTAATGCCCGAAAGGGCCCTTAGAGTTAATAAATAAATGAATAAAATACGCTCAAAGCAAATGCGTTCCCTTGGAAACTCATTCTAACAATACAGGCGATGAAAGTTTTAAAGTGTATTAACAGATTCAACAAAAAATCGGGAGTCATTCCACTCTCAGAAGGTGGATATGACCAGCGAAGCTGTTTACCACACGACAAAGACGTGACACGGAATTTTGAACCAAGGTACGAACACATTTATGCACAATCTTCATCGGCGGTGTTTGCCGCCCGCCGCCACCGTTGACATTCTCGTTGCCATTCCCGCCATTGCTTTTCGTAGACGCATTGCTCTTCGAAAGTCCGGACTATTCGCCACTCATGCGCGCCGCTCGCCCTCCCGCGGGCGAACGGAGAACCAGAGGAGCGGGGACGGCAGCGGCGGTGGCGGCGCGGAAACGGTGGCAGGGACTGTCGGCCTTGATGCGCGAAGCCGTTTTAACAAAAAAAGTGAGCGCGTTAAAAAAGGAATTATTGTGCTCCGCCTTGCAACAGCCTTGTACGAAGGACTGGGATGTCTAATTCCATTATTGATTTTTCGTGTATCGCATACGCTGCGGATTTCTGGTTTTGTGCATGGCCGCCAGCTCAATCTGTGCTCACCGTGACGGAAAACGCTCCCGCTAATAATGAAGAACTCTATAGTACGGTCTAACGGAAAGTCTATTCTTGCCATAAGTAGGAGAAAACTCGTCGCGCAACGGTATGTTGAGCAATACAAATCGGGAATGGGTTTCCGTTTTAAGGCCGTTACAAGGAACATGACCATTTATTCCAAGCACTTTAAAAAGGCAGTATACCCGTACTTGCTTTCAGGTAATTACAAAGCAAATAAAGAAATGCTCGAAGCATTTTAAGCGCGTCTGTGTTAGCCAGCCGTTCGTGACGAGAGCTTAGAACGCGCAGTTTTGGCCAGAGGGACCGCAATGTTGCAAATAACACGGTACAAAAAATGTACGGCATATTAAAATATTTATTTTTGATAGAGCAACAAAACAAAAACCCTAAACACGCCGATTATTTTAATATGCAGTTTTCGCATAGCGACTGACACCCCTAAACTTCAGTTGGACGTACAGCACACTGACGTTCAACCGTCGGTATCAACTTTCACGAGCGGCTTGATAGCCGAGTTGTGCAACTTATTAAAATAGCTTAATGTAAATGACTGTAAAAAAAAAGTAATCGTTTTTTTTTGGCTTTGCTGCAAAACCTCGGTTTTTTTTCGGTACTCTTTGATGTGATGCCTACTTTAGCTGTTTAATATCTTATATTACGCTGTCATCTAGCCTCTCGTAAAAGTTGGGGCCGTCAGTTTGACGTCAGTGGGCTGCACGGCGAACTGAAGTTTTGGAGTGTCGCATATGTGACAAGAAGTGTAAGGACTACAACATTTTTTTTAGAGTGATGAGAACGGCAACGTTCCTGGTGCGGACTGAAAATTGTGCTTCAAAGGCGCGGCGTGAGCTTGCTGTTGTGATGCTACACCGCACGGTAGCTTGCGGTAACAAACTTTCTATAAATAACCATAGAGCAGTTTGATTACGTGTTGCAATACACTTAAACCGAGACGGTGAGCAGCGAGTTGTGCGGCTGTGACGCGAAGACACCAATACTGTGAACGCTGCTCTTCCGAAGCATAACGGTCACCGGTCGCGGCTCTCTTCTTAGAGCACTAATGGCCAGGCAAAGCGCAAACATATCTTCATCACCCTCAAACATATTCTGCCACAAACAGTAACGTGGCGGTGCCTCAAAACGGGCTCGCTCACCAGAAAGCTTCGCAATTTGAGGTTTCTGCAACTTTTAATAACAGCATGCTCGTTTTCCTAATGTGCACCAGCATCTCTGTCACCTGTAATATGATCCCGCCTAACCGCTTCGCATTTGTAGACAAATAAATCATTTTTAGCGCGCTGAACAGCGTCAGCGAGCAGGCGCGCGGGATATCCTAAAGAACCTGGCTGTGTTCCAAAATTTATTCGATCCGACTCCGGAGTAAAGGTTTCGTACCTTGGCGTTTCAAAACTTACTCGCGCTTACTCGATGACGTCACAACTCGCGTTCCAGAAGCGGGTTGTTTACTCCGGAGTAATTACTCACGCTACCCTCCTCGATCGGGGGTAAAGCCGGATCAAATCGAGTAAATACGTCACGTGATCTGTTCGTCGTCTGCTTCCTGCGCTGACAGCCGTCAAAGCTCGTTTGCTCCGTTGGCTTTGGCGGCAGACGTTCGAAATAACAAAGAATCAGGTGCAGCCATTTATGTGCTGTTTTCAACGCAGGAATTGATTGCACCACATTCAGACCGTGTACCTCCCCTCAGGAAGGTATACTTGTTATTATCAGAGTGCGAGCGTAAACAGGAGCTTCTCCGCATCCTCGTCCTCCGTGGGAACTCTGTATTCTTACGTTAAAAGATGAAAATGTTCGAACGCAGTAGATAATGTGGAAGTTTTGGGGTTTTTTTTCTCCCCAGAGTGTGTGTAATGAGAGGATAACGCATGTAAAGCAGTGAAGGCATGAAGATTTTATGTATACGATCAGTCAACAACCCCATCACATTTCCCTCCCTAATAAATTGTCTCTAGCGGTTTCGAAGTGCTCTCTGTGATTTTATAATCATATTCGCGTCAAAGCGAACGTAAGTTACATATCACTGTTGAGAAAGCCCCATGCGCTCTACCGCTCTACCGTGTGGAAGCAATATCCGCAAAACGTAATCGAGGCTAATTACGATGAGTTGAGGCTGTTTATGGCACCTGGACTAGACTTACAGCGATCGCCCAGATTAATCAAAACAAAAATGTTGATGTCTAACTGAAAGGAATTAGTAATTTTTATTTCAATATACAGCCCAAAAGGAAGGTGAGCAAAAGGAGCTGGTTGAGCCATCTCAGTAAAAACCGCGTCGTCACTGTCAAAGAAAACTTCGAAGCGGTTAACATTATCGTCTCTGTGTGGTTTCTCCATGATCAAAAGAGATCGTCTGCTATTTTCCGCCATCGCTGCTATGTTTTCTTTTTGCCGTAGCCCGAGACGAAGCCAATCCGCGTAGTATCCAGGTGATTATCCCGGTCGTTCCAAAATCGAGTCGCGGATCGTTTACTCGCGATGTCACGTGGTATTACCCGCTGACGTAGGAGACAGGTTACTCGGGTAAGATTTGGAACATAGCCCCTATCTCCGCCTCTTCCGCCATTTTGGAACTATCACCCCGCCACCTATACGGCGTTGGAGTTGCGAATACGCGGCCTCCCCATTACGACGAGAGAAGTGAAATTGAAAATGAAGAACGGCAACTTGTTTTTTCTGGTTTTTTTATATACATTCGCGTGGACGACTACCACCGCCCCGAGGAGCCGGAGGAAACAAGACACGCGCAACGGGACCGCCACCCCGGGAGAGCGGAAGGAAACTAGGCACGCAAGCGCTTGGAACGGCGACAAAGAGAGGGTGCTGCGTGTTTTTGTTGACGCACATAAAAATCCACTGAACCTTAGCCATATACAGCTTCGCTGTAAAATTTTCCTAAAGCGCAAGGGCTTGTTGTGACCTGAAATAATCGCTGACGTCACCGAGTCATGACCCTCCATTAGTCGTGACTGCAGTGACTGGTTATAACTGTTTGGTTGTTGCTTCACCGATGTCCGGTGCGCTTCGTTTAGCTGGAACAAAAGAACAGTCGGCGTTATGCAGACGAATGAATGGCTCTCAATATAGCTTGTCGTACGGAGGAATTTTATTGAGATGAACCATTATGTAGCCAAGGCTGATCATATTTTTGTCACTATTACTTGTTTTATAAACTTTTCGCCCTTCAAACATTGTTCGTTAGGATCATCTCCATCGACCCGTTCTTCGACTGAATTGTGGTGTCTTATCCAAAATGGATCTGTTACTATAATATAAAACGTTCTGCGCAGCGGTTATCACCTGACGAATTTCCAAAAAGCATCCTAATGGTGAATTTCGCTCGGAAATTCGGAGCGCGCCAAAAGCGCCCGTTTTGGAGCGCGCATCTTCCGCAGGCAGATCTGGCTGCGAGCGGAAGTTGGCCATTTTCCACTCGCAGATTTCTGGCTGCTCTGTGGAGCGCCATCCGACTGCGCCGCAACCGCTTCGTCAACTACATATATAACCGGGCAATAAAGAACGTTCTAACAACAACAACAACAACAACGGGAGATCTCGCCGGAAGTCGGCAGCAGCACACCACTGGGCACTCGCGTCGTGAGCCCATGTCCGGTCTGGTCCGGTTGGTCGTTTACCTGCGGGTGTCGTGAGGTGACGGGCAGTACTTGCGGTGCACGTATTGCGTCTCGTACACTGCTACGTCGCATGGTTCAGGGGTTGCAGAGGCGGGACTGGAGCATGGCAAATTGTAAGCAATGACATCTGCGACGCCGAGAGGAAGAACGAGGAAGGGAACGACAGAAAATCCGAAGGAAGCAAACTCAAGGTTAGAAGTGCTTATGTTTCCGCAACTAATTGTTTAACTTTGTACCATGCATTCTGCCCGCTCTTTCTTGCATATTAATACAAGAACAGACTAGGCGATTAGTTTGCTACCTCTTTGTGTTTATTAAAGTATTACCAGCAATCAACTCCACCGATGGCGATCGCTGTGCCCTGCCGCTCCGAGGCGGTCGAAAGGTATGGCGGTTTGGGACGTTGGCGAACACGAACGTCTTCCTCGCAATTGGTAACATGGGCTCCGCGGTACGGATAATACGCCCGGCTTGTGTCGCATGTTGGTTCCGCAGCCGGACAGGAACAGTACTGACTGGTCGTCGAAAAGCACAGTCGGCTTTGGCGTTGGTTGGCTTGTCAAGTTCGAGAAGCGGCCATTTTGAACGACAGACCGTCTCCGCTGGGTTGCACCAAAAAGCTTCAGCTCGTCGATTTGGAACGGGCCTCACGAAGCGGATTTTTACCTCCGTCGCGTATTTTGGAAAGCGTCCCGGATCTACGAGTAAAATCTACAGTTATTATGAACTCAAAGACCGCTATAGTTCCCCTCTACTGCTAGTACTCTATTGTCAGTGTTAGAGAAATTGATGAGGCGTTTTTTTATTTCTACCGACGGAGACGGACACGTGTGTTAGTGCCCCGTCTGTGGCTTTGGTGGATGACGAAGTCTCTTTCATTAAGAAATTCGGCAGATTCGTGTAAGTGCTCGGGCGTGCCTCAAGGGGTGGATCATGTTTTATCTATCGTGGATCTTTTATGTTTTCCTTTCCATTCCTCGCAGGAATAAACTTCAGTTGCCAGTCAGCGTCGTGTTCGTCCACTTCTAGTTCTTGTCTCTTGTGTTTTTAGCGCTGTTTCAAAGTTTGTGTCAGTGTTATCTTTGTTTCTTTTTTTCAGCCTGCTGTGCCAGCAAACTGAAGCTACAAAAAAATGTGTTTGAAAGACTGATCTGGGTCCGGACATTTCGTCGAACGCCGTTTTATCGAACGCCGTTTCATCGAAGCCGTTTCATCGAACACCGTTTCATCGAACGCCGTTTCATCGAACGACGTTTTATAGAAGCCGTTTCATCGAACGCCTCTTCATCGAACGCCGTTACAGCCGGTAATATTTTTTTGTAATTTATTTTAATTTTTATACACAACGTCATCTAATTCTTCCTTTTTTAAATCACAGGGTACAGTGACGAGATAAGTTCCATTGTGAACATGTCCTGCTTCGAGAAGAAAGCCTCCATGAAAAAAATTACCCCTCTCTATGTCACATGAAACAATTAAAAATGACACAAAAAAACAGAAAGCACGATGTGCTTTCTGGGAAGCAGGTAGTGTTTTATTGTCTGACAGCGTGTACGTGTAACCTTGGGTTATGCGAGGATCCGGAAGGGTTCTATCTTCTTGGGTGACAGAGTACACCCAGGGCTTTACTATTTTCTGGTGCGGGTTGGCCTTCCTAAGAATTAGCGTCCTGAAGATCATTCATAGGCATAAGGGTCGGTGATAAAGATGTTAGTGAAGGGGAGGTGGTTCCAGTCCGGGTGTAGCCCGAAACAATGTTGGCAGACACTTTGTGCAGCTTTGTCTCTATGGAGATTGGAAACTAAAAAAAACAACAGAAATGTTTAATCCGAGCATAAGGTTGATAATCAGAGTCGCGTGCTCTCCTGGCAGAGTATCATTATATTATAAGCGTGCTGCCCTGGCAGTTAAATGCTTTCCGTGAATAAACCTTGAACTAAGCGTAAGGGTGCAAACGAGCTGGTGTGAATTGCACATTACTGAAACCCACAGACAGCCGGTAAAAAAGGACACAGACACTCAAAAATGTTTTAAGTGTCGGTCTTTTTACCTGCAGTGTCATGGTTTCAGTGGTGTACACGAGTAAAGCTTTTCAGTAAGTCGTATACCCATTTGTTTTTATTTATTTTATACCAATTGTTTTCATTTCTAGTAATTTGACTCCACCTTCAAAACAGTTTCACAAGTGACTACCTTATGAGCAGAACGTAAGGGCGCAAGTGAGCTGGTGTATATTAAACATTTTAGTGAAAAACCCGAGACTGAGGTAAGCTGTGAGCTGTGTTTGAGACGTTCTCTCTCTTCCTTGTCGTCGTCTGTCATTACCTCAGTCTCAGGTTTCACTAAAATGGATGACTACCTTAGTCTTAACAAATGCAAGGTAAAACATCTATAAAGCACTGTTATGCCCCAAAACTCGGTCAGCGAAATTCGATGAAACGGCCCTTAGCGATTCGATGAAACGGCGTTCGATGAAATGTCCATTCATTCGATGAAATGGCGTTCGATGAAACGGCGTTGTATGAAATGTCCGCTACCCAAACTGAACGAAATACGCTCGAGACAAACGCGAATGCAACATGCATTCGTCAGTAGAAATAGTCAAATATTCTTGTAAACGCGTGCATCCACGCGTTTTCCGATCATGACAAAGGACCTTCAATGACTATGGTGGTTGGAATCTACCTCATCTGTCATACTTTTAGAACTTTTTTCGGAACTATATTTTATTAAATACCTGGATTACTTTTTCCAAGTAAAAGAAGCAATGCCCGAGGCTTATGATGAGATATAAAGCGCCACGCAAGTATTCTCTAAGTGTCTTGATTTTTATTACACTGAAATCGGTAAGCTGTCGTTGTACACTACGTATTTATTTTATTGACGTTAATTTTGAATTATCAGCTTTGTTTATAACTGAGAATAGCCATTTTTTAATACACACCTAAATATGCTTTAAGCCATAGCATACTATGCACGATTCCAAATAAAGCCATCTATCAATACCGGAATATTGTCCTCTAAAACTAGAACCCTAGTCCCTAGGAGCCCACACAAAGACGGGAGCACAAATTCACAGCAGGTTATAAGAGAAGCGTGTACGCAGTATATACTAATAGAACCATGAACCATTATTTTCTTACCGGAAACAGAATCATGAAAGGTGCTGTCAAAAATAAAGTGCCATCAACCTACGTCAAGGTGACAAACCTCTTGTCTGATCAGAACATATGGGCACGCAGAAGCCGGATATTTTCGCTTCTAATCTTGATCGCTTCATGACAAGGGCACCGGCTACCGGAGAGAAACGGAGGTAGGCCAACTCGTCGAAAACCAACTCGTTGACTGCCAACTCGACGGCGGCCCATTCGTCGAATAGGCCAGTTCTTTATAGGGCAAATCATCGAAGGAAAACTCGTCGAAGAGGCGAACTGGCCGCCGCTTTTTCAAAGTCCAAAATATAAAATTTTTGTTTAACATTTTAAAGCAATACTGCCCTATAGTAATTCGTAGAATTGTGTCGCACGGTAATTGACTTCCAGTATGCTCTTTCTTGTCAAAGATAGCAACTTGCCGCTTTCGCCGCTTTCAGGGGGTGGTGGGAGACGGTCATTACGTCGGCGCCAGTCCGCGGCGGTTGATTACAAAAAGTAATACAGAAAGGAAACAAAAGGACGATCTTGAGATGACATATATGTCTCAACTTGTTTCAAGGCCTGTCCTGTCTTCGCCCTGTTGTGATGTTTTTTCAGTCCTCTAACCTGACAAGGGCGCTGTTCCAAGTCCAAATACAAATGAAGAATTAGGTGAAAAGATAACAAAGAAACCACGAACTTGTACCTCGGGCCGTCATTCAACCCTTCGACGAATCACCTTTTCGACAGATTGCCCCTTTCGACAAGTTTCACATCGACAAATTGGCCTATTACGAATTGGAATATTCGACGAATTGGCCGTCGACGAGTTGGCTTTCCACGAGTTGGCCGGATCCGGAGACAAACACAGAAGGGTAAATTGAAGAAAACTGCAAAGTTCAAAAACTGTAAAGTTTAGTCGAAATGTAGGATTCAAAAATTTATGGATAGTTCGCATTGCAGGGTCAGATCCACGATAAATTTTCAAATATTTTACGACATAATTTCTTTGTATATAGGATTGTTTTCGTTCAAGTGGGTCACGTGGGAGCTGCGGTGCATTTGGTTATTGTGGGTAAGGCACGCTGTGCTCGGCGGAAATTTCAAAAATGATGTTTGTGTAGCTGTGCGCTGAAAACAAACATCAAGTTTTGCGGTCATTCGCACTAGTACAACATAAACTTACAATATGTTGAAGCGGGTTTTCGTAAAACTTTTGCCCAAAACGAACTCAAAATTTATCATCAATATCCGGTTCTATGAAAACGCCACTTTATTATAAATTGACGCTCAGCACTCCGTATCTTGCTCCGATAACCGAATCTAACGCAGATAACCTACTTGTGCAAAACCATTTCTCTTTACAAAGAATTTATATTGTGGTATATTAAAAAAAAAAAAACTTACCGTGGCTTTCCTATACACGTATACTATCGTACAAATTTAGTGCCGATTTTTTTTTATCCTACGATTTTTATTATGTCCCATTTTAAATAACATCACGAGCAAATCTGTTTTGTATAAATCAAATATTCATATTATTTTTTAATAGAGTTACCCTTTTAGACTGAGTTTCACCTTTCAAATTACGTGCAGTGAGAGATCATTTTTAGCAGCTCGATGCAACTAGCAACATGCAACAATTATAACTTTCAAAACCACGGCTACCCTATTTTTTCAGACAAAGGGGTGCCCGGTGATATTTAGACTAGAAGAACTAATTATTTAGTTTGCTGATAACCGAATTAACTTCAGTCTGTCACTTCGTGTACAGTAAGCAACCCAATTTTTCGCGAATGTTGCGACTTGAAAGATATTGAGAAACATTTGCCCCTCGATTATATTATCACCCCATTATAACGAAAACGTAGCATACCTGGACTGAATGCCAAACTACTTGTGCCCACGAAATATCCTTGAAACCCGTACTTCGGAAACATTCGTGACACAACAATCCCGAGTAAATTAAAACTGTCACAGCATTCGCTAAAAGCAAAACTCAGGTGCAGCATTTAGGTAGAAGAAAAAAATCGCATGACACTTGATCTTTCGCATGGCGTGTGTGCTGGTTCATAAATAACTGAAAATTTGTTTTCTTTCTTTCACGCCAACGAATCACTGATGATGTGAGAACGGGAGGACATCTCTTTCGAACGCCCGGCCTCCAACTCGCGCTCGTCGCCTTCGTCGTGCCTCGGCTTCGCGTGGGCTTGCGGTCTGAATATCCATCGAGACGTAAGATTCAACGAGTCGAAAGATCCAATTGGTCACGTGACAGGCGAGACGGAATATCCATCGAGACGAAATGTCCAATTGAGACGGAATGTCCAACGAGACGGAAGATCCAACCAGGCCTGAATGTCCACCGAGACTGAATATCCATCGGGATGAAAGATCCAACCAGGCCTGAATGTCCACCGCGACTGAATATCCAACGAGACGGAATATGCAACCAGGTCTGAATGTCCAGTGAGGCTGGATATCCAATGTTTTATGTTTATTTAATTCCTGTAATTTATGGAGCATACCTCTCCCAAAAAATAATGATAAGCCAGGACCTTTTTTCACTGCACATTTTTGTATTGGATATTCAGACACGTTGGACATTCAGGCCTGGTTGGATCTTTCGTCTCGTTGGACATTCAGACTCGTTGGACATTCAGTCTCAAATGGATATTCCGTCTCGATGGATGTTCAGTCACGGTGGACATTCCGGCCTGGTTGGATCTTCCGTCTCGTTGGATATTCAGACTCGTTGGACATTCCGTCTCAGTTGGACATTATTTTTCGATGGATATCCGTCTCGCCCGCCACGTAACCAAGTAGATACCTGATTTGAGCAATGCGTTTCGCATTGTTTACGTTTATCGAGCTGGTAGATCTTCAAATTTCTTAAAAAGAATGCTGGTTGCTCAGGCGAATTCAGGTTGGTTAAACTTGGCTGTTAATATCGACCCAATTTTGAATTGCCTAACGGTTTATAAATATTTGTGCTTGTATTTAACTTGTTTATTCTTATGTGGGCCGTCCTGTTTGAAGGAACCTCTGGCCATTGTTCGTTTTGGAGAGGGATGCGTGTGGCCTTCGCCGGCTTACGCGCGTCTCGGGGGTACATAGCTTCCTCCCGCCTGGGTCTGCTTTTTGGGGTTGTCAGAGGAATTCGGATGTCGTTTGTTCCCCGGTGCCTCCTCTACCAACCCTTTTCGGCCTTTGCCGAGGCACCTTGGCTGGGTGCTTGGTTGAGACGGCGGTTGAGACTGCAGTGGGAGCTACGTGCTCGCCGGAACAATCAGCCGCCTCCCTCTTATCACCTGACCCGGCCCTCTGCGTTGGTATGAGCGGGAGCGTGATGACGTGGCGAAAGAGAGACATAGGACGTAGCTTCCACCGCAGTCTCAAGTTTGGGGCGAACGGAATATAGGGCGGCAAAGCGAAACTACGAAGTATGTGAAGCAGTTTTCGTGAATGGGCTTTTCGTGGGACCGAGTAGGCTCCGGCCGTTTGTACTGCCGAAGGTACGGGCGTGTCACCCCGTGTCCGTTGCAAATATAATCCGTACTAATGAGCGTGTTGGGCGGCCCCCAGTCGACAATTGGACGGTGGACATCCCGTGACTCCGATAGATTTTAAAATGATTGATTGGCCGCCCCAGAGGGAGAGGAGGCGAGAACCTTTAATGTCCCGCGACAGGGCGAGAAAGAAGATTCGATTTGGGGGACTGGGAACCAAAAGATCCGAGGGGCGTTCTTGCTCTGATGTATCGCCGTTGTTGCGCTTTCAATTAAACGTGACCGCCCCGGTCATTGAAAAGTTTACCACCGTTGTAACGTGTCAGCAGGACCAAACAAATTTATATATATTTTTCTTTTTTGCATCTTTCGGATACTTTTGCTGATGTTTACTTTTGCTAATTTTGCGATACATCTAGAACTGCTGAAAAAGATGAAGAAAAAAAAAGACGTAGAACTTCGCGGAGCCTTAACTGCAAAAAAACCCAATATTTATTTTAGAAGCATGTTTTAAGTAGGTTATTGCTTTATTACTAGATTTTGTGGCAAAAACAAAAAAAGGCTATGGCAGTAATTAGGCTTCAAGAATAAAATGTAATCACATACAACAATCAGTGATTGGTGCACACCAGAGCACCTGTTTAGACAAAAACGTTACGGAGAAGGTTTCCGCTTTCGGCACCTTTCTCGACGTCTTCAAAAGAGGACAGACTTGATCAGCGGAAAACATGACACATTTATTCACATCATGCGTCACTAAATGACTACTGAAAAACTGTTAAGTAGCCGCTGGGAGCACACCAGTGCTCGCGATTCTGTCCACGTAATTGCAGACGTCCTGGTAGGTGGCAGCATTGCCGCTGGTGAATGAGGCAAACGCATCCATTTCTGCGTGGAGCCTCTCGTTTCTCGCCGAGACGGAGCTTGATGTAGGTCTTGCCACAGCGAGCGGGTCAAGCAGAAGAGCTTGAATTCGATTCTGTGCGGCATGCTGCGCAACCTGAAGGAACTGAATAAATTCAGTCAGGTCGGGATGACGACTTGAAAGGCGACTATGCAGGCCGTTGTGCCACCCCTCAACTACGTTCGTCGTCCTTGGACCCCGGTTTCCAAACTGTCCCCAAATCTCTCTGAGAATGCTATGGGATAGCCAGAAGTTCCTGAAGTACCGGACGAACTGATCCAGGCGAGCGGCATTCAGCTGGGGTTGATTTGGTTTCGCTGCAAGAAGGTCACTTGAAAACAGCAGGCGGCAGTGGTCCGGAACGAAAGGCAGGTGACGAATTCTGGCGAACCATTTGTTCACTTCAGGGTCGTCACGGCAAAGAGCCCTGAGCCCCAGTTCGTCGCGCTTGGTGTTAATGGCTTTCGCAAAGTGAAATGCGCAGCCACGTACCTGGGAGTAAAACGAGCGAAAACATCTATTGGAGCCCATATATGTGTGGTCACAGTTGCAACAGGCGCGTAACTGAATCCTAGCATATAGTACTCTGCCACCTTTGGGCTTCATTTATCTTTCATAGATTAAAACGCCATACTTAAGTCGTTGACTTACACTAAAACAATACTTCAGAAATTTTCTTACCTTCGGAAATCCGGCGGTGGTCTTGAAGACGTTCATCACAGCCTGGATAGCGGCGGACTCGTAATCGAAGTGCCACGTGGTGGAGGTTGAGAGGCCACCGACTCCCCCGAACTTGGTCTCAAGTGAAGTCTTTAAGGTGCCGAAAACAACCTCGTAGGCCTGAACGTCGCATGACTGCATCAGAGCATAAACGATGGGATGCGCTTCTCCTTTAACAATGGCATGTAGAGTGTAAAATTGCCCTGGACTGTGAAATTCACTGGGGTTATATTTAAAATTGCCGTCCCCCAGAATGAATTCGATATTGAGAAGCACTTCCAGGTCTTTTTCAGCATAAAAAAGAAGCAGCCGTCTCCCTTCCGTCTTGACTTCCAGTTGCAAGAACTCTTTGGAGTCGTTGGTGACGCGAAGCTCCGGGAGAATATCGTCCAATGCGTTGCCCTTTAGTCTGTTGTGATGGCGATTGCGTGAGAGGGCTCGTCTCTTGGACGTGAATCCATATGCACTGTTCATGCTGGCTTGTATGCCCTCCTGGACTTCATCTCCGTACTCACGAAACCTTTCCTGGACGGACGTCACCGCTTCGTCGAATGCCTCACGGGGTCTCTTGCGGCTGGTGCGTACATCCGTACAGACTTCGTACATGAATCGCTTTGCAAGCACTTCCGTCGCATCGGAGTCCTTGTCTGGGCTGCAGCTGTGCGGAGTCATGGGATTATCAGGATCGGACACCATAACTCCGTTGTTAAGCGTGAGGTGCGCTACTGGGCATTTTTCCCCGGTCACCGTGCGCTTGCTCAGATGAAAGCATTTAATGCATCGATAATACTCGATGCTAGGATTTTTTGGATTGGCACTCTTGAACGAAAATTCAAGAACCGCGTTGGGCCAGCGACGGCTTTTGTACTGTATGACTGGCTTGCTTGAGCGCTTGTGAGAAGGCACGAACGTTGGGACACCCAGGTGCCCAGAATTCATCTCGTTGGCTCAGCGAGTACGCTGCAACCTGTAATCAAAACGCGACACATACAATCAGACGAGTTGCACTTGAAACTTCGAATTGCACTTGAGAAACTTGAGCCTCTCATGTGTCTTGAAATTTTCAAATTCCAAGACCTTACTTCTCTGCATAAATGGCTAACAGTGATTATTTGTATATAGCTCAAAGCACATAGGCGTAATAACTACAATATTTTAGATGCAATTACAGTACTTCGGTGTCGCAGTACATGCACATAAATAATCGACCGATAAAAACAACACTCACCGTATTTGCGTTTCAGCGATTTGGAGAAGACGAAGCTCAGGGTTCTGACAGAGGGAGGTGGCGAAATTGCAGTCCTTTATATAGCCATGTGGAATGTCGACCCGGAACGGGCATTGTTTGTAAGTGGATGGTTTCGTTTGTCTGCACTCTATGGTTTGAACCCTTTCAGGTGGTGTTGTACCATTGTTATATCGAACCAAGAACAAGGGTGAACCTTCCTAAGATAACGTAATAGGGCAGGCGAGCTGGTTAAAGTTAAACATTTCTAAAACCCAAGACGGAGGCTACAAAGAGGAAACAAACACAAGACGAGACGCCTTGTGTTTGTCCCCTCTTTGTAGCTTCCGTCTTGAGTTTTAGAAATATTGAACCTTTCTAACCTGGCAAGTGATTTGAGGTCACTAGAATACAAAAGAACTTTGGTCCAAAACCGGAAAGGGGGTGACATGGGACGTGTATGTGTAGAAGATAAAGTTTCGAAGACCTCTTTGCTGTACGCCTACCTTTTGGTTTCGAAGCGATCAGTCGCTTTTCTTTTCTAGACTGCGTGTTGAACCCTGTTTAGGAAGTTCACGAAGCTTCGCTGCGTTGAAGACTCTTTGTTTCTCGCATCCCTTTAGTTTCTGTCTGCGGAGGTTTTTTTTTTTTTTTTTCCTTATTAAAATATTTTTTGGGGTGCATTTGACTGCTAAGCTACGTTGTTGACTTTGGTTGCTTTTGTTATTTTTAATCTTTATTATTTATTTATTTTGAAGCCTGCGGCGCCAGTATTAGGCATTATCGCAGAGGGCGGACAAATATTAAGAAAAAGCTTTTCCGCATTTGTGGCCCAAACAATTTCCCTAGGCAGCGTATTCCATTCCTTCGTGGTCTAACAAAAAGGAAAAAAAAACTCTTTCTTTATTTTGTCTTTGGAGATCACGCATCTTATGTGTTCTTTACATTGTTAAATATAATTTGAAGCATTTCAGCAAGCCCTTTCACATAAAATACAAAAACGTGCAATGAAAAAAAAAGGTCCTAGCTCATCATTATTTATTTGGGAGCAGTATGCTCAATAAATTACAGGAATTAAATAGACATGACACATTGGATATCCAGCCTCAGTGGACATTCAGACCTGGTTGGATATTCCGTCTCGTTGGATATTCAGTCGCAGTGGACATTCAGGCCTGGTTGGATCTTCCATCTCGATGGATATTCAGTCACGGTGGACATTCAGGCTTGGTTGGATCTTCCGTCTCGTTGGACATTTGGACTCGTTGGACATTCCGTCTCAATTGGACATTTCGTCTCGATGGATATTCCGTCTCGCCTGTCACGTGACCAATTGGATCTTTCGACTCGTTGGATCTTCCGTCTCGATGGATATTCAGGCCGCCAGCCCACCCGATGCTTACGAGACGCCCAGGCGTTATCGAAGGTGCGAAGCTTGCTCGTGGCGGTACATACTGAAAAACCTCCCTGACGTTTCCACTCTGTCTGCGACTGTAAGCTCAGAGGCTCTAGTGTTAGGTTCGGGGACCTAACATATACAATGTCGAAAAAGGCACAACACACGCTCATTTTTCTTTGAGGTCAGAAGTAACATTGCAGTTTATATAATCAGGATCAAACGTATAACGTCAAGAAGTGTTTCTCGTTCACAATAAAATGATGCGATTCTTATCTACCTATAGAACTATATTTTTAGACTGTGTAACCTTTTGCCATTTTCATTTCCGATGCTGCGTGACTGCCGAGTCTGGACTCGGTTGTTTGTGTCATGACCGGAAATGGCCTCCAGCCCTACAGTTTCATGATAGAAGCTGCGCCAGCTGTGCCGTATGTTTGCAATTTCGAAAACACGCCGATAGTGCGGCAAAATGTCGAGATATGGCCTATAGTTGGCATGTAACTCACGACGGCACGTGGCACAAAGGTTTCATGAGATCGGTAGCGTCGTGTCGCGGTGGGTTTGTAACCGCCCCAACAGTGCAAATATGTGACCGCAGGCAGTGCTGTCTATTATAGAGTGGTGGCGCCGCCTAGGTAATGCTGTACGCCCATATGGTGACGTCCTTGTTGTTATGTCGCTCCTTCGTGTGGACCCGCCGCCGGGGGATTTGGTGAGTCGACTTTGGAGCACAAGCTTCCGAAATCACAAACGGTGTAGCTTTTCCGTTTAGTGAAATCGATGGGAAATTTAACGTGTTTTCGTGAATCGTAAAACTGGAGCAACCTTGTAAACAATTATGATGATTTCATTTGACCGGTAGCGTCATTTTGTAGTAAACATCTAAAACGTCCTGCAGTGTGCAAATATGTGGCTTTCGTTTTATGGCGTACTACTGATGCAAACAAGACGGCTGAGGTAACATTTACCGGTAGGAATTTAGAGAGCTCTGAAGCTAGATAGAGTAAAAAGTGTCTAAACGATTACTAAGTTAGGTGGTATATCCGTCCGCTTGAACTTCAACGATTGTTCAACAATTGTAAGCCGTCGAACCAAATCATTTCGTGTGATCGAGGTCGCCACGGC
This sequence comes from Ixodes ricinus, assembly GCA_037355805.1. Taxonomy (NCBI): domain Eukaryota; kingdom Metazoa; phylum Arthropoda; class Arachnida; order Ixodida; family Ixodidae; genus Ixodes; species Ixodes ricinus. The sequence continues at coordinate 159,835 of JAZHYW010012583.1, forward strand.
GGCTAGTCGTCCCGAATCACGAACATTTAATCGCACGCCTAGTTTACAGCATTCGCGATGGCTTGCCATTGTAAGCAGTCCTGGAAAATGTTTGGTTGAACCCACGCGCGGATCCAAGGGGGTAGACCGGCGGCGCCGCCCCCCCCCCAAACAAACTCGACCCCCCTCCCTGCCCCCCTTCTCGGAGGGCAATTTGACATGGGTGGACCCCCCGTGCACAAGGAAGAATGGGAGAATAGTATCCTTACAAATTTTCCGCCCCCCCCCCCCCCCCCCCAAAACGGAGTTCTGGATCCGGCCCTGGTTGAACCTTTGAAATAAAGCATAAAGCAAAGTTTTGCATGCAGGGTGAAAAATTGCCCCCGGCTGTCCTAAGCCAAACGCTCGGCAGGGCCGGCAGCGTAATTGTAAACAGTAAGCGATACGCGGCATGGCAACGCCGCTCGCGCCGGATTGGCTGCTCCTCGAAAAGGATGCTCCGTCGTCACACAGCGAAGTGCGGGTTGCTGCGCCGGCCGGCAGTGGGCGTTGCGCACCTTTCCGAAAAGCGCTCCTAGACCGCCGCCATGTTCGTGATGCTGATGCGGCTGGTGCGACTCTCGCGACCCCTATAAACTAGAATTTTTTTGTCACTCTCTTGGACTGTGGAAACCCGCTCAGCGCGATTCTTTACCTATGTTTTTGCGGTTTTGCACTCTTGAAAGTTTCCACATAATTTTTCCGATGCATGCTGCGTAGCCATTCTCTGTTATCTTCCACCGTGAGAAATAGCGCTGGTAAGTTCCTGCCATTCAAGTGTTTCTGCTCGACATTCACGGGAAACGAAAAAGGAGAAGGACGTCGAACGGCCCTCGACGCGATTTAGCGAACAATGACAACTGTTCCTCCCCTCCCAGAGATAATCCGCATAAAGTCCTTCTCAGTCCCAGCCAAAAATAGTTGTTCGGTCTGTCTATGCTAGATCGCAAACTCAACGATAAAGTTAACTCAATCGGTCGCTGATTGGCTGCCCTTTTGGTCACGTGATGTGACGTTGCGATTGAGTTTTTCCCTACGGATTCCGATGGAGTTCGAGCTATGCTGGTGAAATAATGAAGTTAGCGGTGACGTCAAAATGTCGTCACGATTCAGTTTGGCGATTGAGATAACTTTGTAGTTGTCAGGCAGCCGGAGTTGCCAAACTCAATGAAGATGGCGACGTTCACGCTCGCGGACGGGGCGAGCCAAAGCGGTCTTTCACGGACTATCGCTACGTTTTTGATGTGTTCGGTTCAAGGTTCGTCAGGGACGTAGTCGGGGAATACTAACCGACACTCGCTGGCTCTGACAGTTGCCGCGGAAGCTTTGGCGGCGTCGCGAGGGGCCCATTTGCTGACAGCCGAGCAGCAAGTGCTCTCAGCTTCTGAGTCGCTTGAGGCATACAGTATTTTGGTGCGGCGAAAACATCACCGTGCATCGGTGCGCTGTGAGTCGCATTCTGTTGGATGTTAAAGAGACGATAATCGATCACCCGGGGTTCAAGGTGGGTGGACTTCGCGCGAAAGGAAGACGGAGAGACGACAACCAAGAAGTTCAGCGATGCGAATTCAGCAGTGCGCTCGGTAAATACTCTTACGTATCAATACGCTGTGTTCTAATACAGTCTGAATTTAACATTTTCTTAACGTGCTTGCACGACAGCTCTCGGTAGAAAACGGGCGCCTCGTTCAACGCGATGAGTGTCGTGCGAGATCGTTTTAAGCGCACATTCAAGCTTACTCTAGTGATTGCATGTGTATAATTCATCCAAAGGTCTAGGGCCCCAACATCGGGAAATTGTTCAGCTTGATCACGCTGTGTCCGTTTTTCCTTCACACTTGCCAAACTATGTTTGTATGGACAGATTATGATACATAATTTTGATTGCCTATGCTGCACCCCTTTGCTCTGCATGCTGCATATGCTGCACCTCTTTGCTCTGCAAGACATGATTTTTGGTATCGTTTAAGCCAAGTGTAAATACGTCCACATTATTTTTTTGCAATTATTATTATTATTATTATCTTTCTATTGCAGGCTTTTGGGGATGTTATAAAAACCTACATAGTACTAGTTCCAAGCACAGACTGCATTAGCATACAAAGCATCTATCTAGCCTTGACGTGCTTTTGGACAACTGAAAAGGTTATTTATTTATTTATTTATTTATTCAAGTTCCCTTGAAAGGGTAACTGCAAAGAACAAACTGTGTTTTTTTAAACAGCCTAATTGGGACAAGCATGTCACGAAACCAACCTCTCCGCGAAAAAACAAATTTTTTTCTAGCAATATTTACGCCACAGGACGTAATTTAGTCGGAGTCCCAACCTCTCCGCATTTGAAACTCCCGCTCTTTCGACGCCCACTGGAGTGATTGGTATACGTTCACCCGTGACGTATAGCAGCTACTCTGTGACGTTTAATAGCAACTTTGTGGGGCGCGATTCAAAAACGCAGGAGATGACGCAACTGAAAATCAGTCCTGCGAATAAATATTGCTGTAAAAAATTTTGTTTTGAGCGGAAAAATTGTTTTGTGACATGCTTGTCCTAATTGGGTTGTTTAAAAAATACACTTTTTTTTCTTTTGCAGTTACCCTTTAAAGGCCCCCGTTGAGGGTACCCACTTAAGGGGGTACAAAACACGAAAGTATAAAACAGTAACAACGACATATGCGAATACATGGGGCGTTGCAAAAACAAAGTGGCATCGCCACGAGCAACGGCAAATACACAAATTAGTCTGGGTACATGGGGAGCATAAGGGGATGAAAACATTGATACATTGCAACCAGTAAAGGACAAGACAAACAAATAGAACGGCACAGTGGGGATTAACAGAAATGAGAACAAAGAGCGTTGCGAAATGCGGCGGGATCCGTCTGGGTTACAATAAGTGAGGGGAGGTCGTTCCAGTCTACAATAGTACGAGGGAAGAAGGAAGAGTTAAAATAGGTTGTGCTGCCTGAGATGCGGGAAACGTGACACGGGTGATTTAGCCGCGATGAAGATCGCCTGGGGGGTAGGAGGAGAGAGTCTCGGAGCGCAGGGAGGCAGTAGTAAATTTTGTGAAAGAGACAGAGTCGCGCTATCTTACGGCGGACGTTTAGTAAAGGAAGGTTCAGTTCGCTCTTTAGGGCGGATACACTAACTGACCAATCATATTTTTTTCAAAATAAACCTGGCAGCGCGGTTCTGGACTGCCTCGAGATGATTTAATAAGTATATTTGGTGAGGGCTCCAAATGGCCGCAGCATATTCCAATTTGGGTCGAATGTATGTCTCATAAGCCAATTTTCGCACGAATGGGGGAGCCGATTTCAGGTTTCGTCTTATATAACCGAGGCAGCGAGACGCCTCAGCGCATATAAGCTCGATGTGAGCGTTCCAGGTGAGATCGTTAGTTAGAGTCACACCGAGGTATTTATAGGACGGGACGTCTTCGACTAAGTTATTTTCTAATTTGTACGAGAACTGAGATCCTTGTCGTTTTCGTGAAAACTGGACTAACTTGCATTTCGATTTGTTTAGTGTCATTAACCACCTGGTGCACCACGCCTGGATTTCGTCCAGGTCTCTTTGAAGTAGAAGATGGTCTTCAAAAGAAACTATCCTTCGATATAGGACGCAGTCGTCAGCGAAAAGGCGGATGTTAGAGGAAATTTTGCCTGGAATGTCATTAATAAAGATCAGAAAAAGTAGGGGACCAAGAACCGAGCCCTGGGGAACTCCCGAGGTAACCTCAGCGCGGGGGGATGAGGAACTATTAATTGTGGTGAATTGAGTGCGAGAGGAGAGGAAATCCCGGATCCAGGAGAGAAGGATGAGGGTCAATTCCGAGGCATGAAAGTTTGGCAAGCAGGCGACAGTGGGCAACGCGGTCGAAAGCCTTCGAAAAGTCCAAAAATAGGGCATCAGTTTGGTGGTTGGATTCAAAATTGGTGTATAACTCGTGGGTGAATTCTACGAGCTGCGTCTCACAAGACAGTCCCTTACGAAAACCGTGTTGCTTGTTGTAAAAGAAGTTATTACTCTCAAGATGAGATACAACGTTTGAGTAGATAATATGCTCTAGAAGTTTTGAGGCTACGCAGGTTAGAGAAATAGGGCGGTAATTCGAAGCCGAAGAACGATCCCCATTTTTAAAGACCGGAACGACCTTACCCAGTTTCCAGTCGGATGGGAGGCATCCCTGCGATAAGGACTGTGAGAATATTAAGTAGAGAAATTCGCTGGACACTGCTTTGGTGTAGTGAAGAATTTTGGGGGTGATGTCGTCAGGTCCTCCAGAGGATGTCAATTTCAAGTTGTCAAGGAGTTTCGCTATTCCAGCACATGAGATGTCAATAGGTTCCATAAGCTCGTACGGTAGTGCTGGGAATATAGGGACGTCGGCGTCTTCTAATGTAAACACAGACGAAAAATAGTCGTTTAATACTGTGGCACAGTCCGTTTCAGATATTGGGGAACCGTCCTCATCGGTTAGCTGGATAGAGGAGGAGCGATAGTTAGGGGATATAATCTTCCAGAATTTTTTAGGGTTGTTACGCAGGATACTAAAAAGATCCTCAAAAAAGAACTTATGTTTAGCCAGACGAAGGTTCCGAGTGTAGGTCTTAAGGCACAAAAAGTATGCATCCCAGGCAGCGTCGCAGTCCAGACGCCTTGCTCTTCTAAACAATCGCTTTTTTTTATTGTTAAGGGACCTTAATGCTTTGTTGTACCATGGGTTGCAATCATCGCTCCGTACATGGACGGAGGGTACAAACAGGTCAACGAGATTATTTAACTTGTTTTTAAAGAGTAACCAGTTCTGTTCCACGGTCCTAGAATAAAAACTGGCGGTATACAACGGTAGATATGCAGAAAGATTGCTGTTTATTGCGTCGAAATTGGCTTTGGAGTAGTCCTTGATAATTTTTGAGGATGGGTTTCTATTAGCCCCGAGAGCGAACACAAGCGTCGCTGCGGTCGCCGCGCCCTGATTGGGTGAGGTGTACTGTGACGTCAGGCGGAGGACTCCGCTCCGCGATCTCGCATCGGCTCGCTTCCAAGCACCGGTTTCCTGGTTTGGCGTTGTGTGCCGCAAGCTCTTCGAGGAGCTGCACCTCGTTTACCCGGTGTACAAAACGTTGAGTTAGGTCGATATTGACGTGCTTCCGTACATTTTATAAGCCTGCTTGTCCCTTCTACCTTTAAAATGGGGTTACAAATGCCGAAAGCTATCGGCGGAGGCAATTCCGCCGATGAACCTCCCCGTCCGTCCACACGACACGAGGCAATCTTGCGAGGGGTCGGTGAAGTGTTTCAGACGCTGGAATTCCGTTCCTTGCATGTTCATGATTTAGGACGATATTACATCCCGCTTTCAAGGCATTTGAAGTGGCATTTGTATCATGGGCCTTTGGGGTGGTCGGCAAATTAGCTCGTGACCCCGACTCTGCGCTGCCACTCTGCATGCGATGGTTCGCACATGTTTTAAAGGCCCTGCGTTGGATGATCTTTGAAGTGCTCGTGGAACAGGGTTGTTTTACATAAATGTAGCTTCTTCGTGAATTAATTATATAGTTTATGCACCTATGCAAGCATATTTCTTAGAAGATGCACAATTCCTGAAAATTAGTTTTTATGGTAGCAGCAAAAACGGCCGAATTGCCCCCAGTTGCCTGTATGATATGTATTGAACTGCCCAAAATATGCACAGCAATAGTACCGTAATTTGGAATGTTTATACTTTTCCCTGACATTCTTTATTCCAGCCTTGGGTATTCGGAAAATACACTGTTTAGTGTGAATTGTCATTTATTTGCAATTAAAAGAGACACTGCTGCAGGTCCCCAAAAGCTTCCTCAGCCTCCCAACTCCCTACAGCTGGACTCTCTGACAACAGAGGAAAACAGGCGTAAAAGCAAGCATTCGAACGTCTGTCCAGTGGTAGATGCAGCACTAGTAGCAGAAAATGTGGAACCTGTAAACGGTGACAGTCCGCGTGAGAAAAACTTTTGGTATTTTAGCTTCAGGAATACTCGATTTAAGTAAAATCTCAATTTTAGGGCTTAAGGGACTAATAACGAGCTAGGCACCTTCGCTTACGTTTGTTATACATTACTTGAGGGTTGATATAAACAAGTCCACAGATACCACCCGTGTAGTCCATTGAAATACTATCCGAATCCAGCAAAGGTCAAATGCGAGCAATGTATATAATAAATGTTCCTTGTTCTTTTACTTTGCCCCTGCACTTGGGCTGCCTTACTTGTGATTCTCTCCCCATGGCCCGGACTGTATTTAGCATGTTGCTCGAGCAGCATGCAGCTTTTCTGCTTCGGCGATCTTGTTTAAAAACAGAGATACAAAAAGAAATAGTGTACATAACCTGCCAAATCATTCAGACCATCAGCAACATTTATTGAGTGAGATGTAAATCTATAGTGATGCTCCTGCAATTGTGGCCATATTTCTTTATTTTAATATACCAGCTGTGATTCATGCGTTGCCTGCCCTGTCAACCAGGCTTAAAATGTTGGTTGAAGTTTCGCCTGCAGCTACAAGCCATACCTCAATAAAGCCACATATAAAAATTTACACTTCCTACGAAAAACACGCCAAAAAAAATTAAATAGAAACGAGCGCGCCGACAGCTAGCGTCGTCACAGCCTCCACAGGGCGAGCGGGGCGAGTCGGGGAAGAATTCTCTCCTCGCCGTGACGTCACCCCGGTTCGCCGTAAGGGGGCGCCACGCGAACTTCTCGGGGCTAATAGTGGATGGGTAAGGATAACTCCACGGTCAGCAAATTGTGGTCGCTAAAACCTTTCGTTTGGCTAATGGATGTCACCAGGTCTGGGGACGTCGTCAGAATGAGATCAAGGATGTTGTCTTCACGTGTAGGTTTGTTGACGACTTGGGTGAGATTATGGTTTGAGCATAGATCGAGAAAATCCCTGGCTTCACTGGACCCACTAGTTGTTAGGCTAAGCCAATCTATGTTAGGGAAGTTAAAGTCGCCAAAGACTAAGACATTTGATTTTGGGTACCGCTCATTAATTTCAAGCAGCAGAGAATGAAGCTCGTGGCAAAACGTGCCGCTATAATTCGGAGGTCGGTAGCAGACACCGATAATAGTTTTTGTGCAGGACGATGTGACACAAACAAAAGTAGCCTCGATATTGGAGCTGGTGGTAATATGAAAGGAAGAAATGCACTTTTTTACCGCTATTAGCACACCACCTCCCTCTCTGTGCGGATCGATCACATCGGTAAATATTAAACATCGAGTTAGGGGGGTGAAATTTCGCTGTCACTTATCTCAGGCTTTAGCCACGTTTCTGTTGTGTGCAGGTGACAGCGACTAACCCCTGAAACCGTGGTTGCACACCAATTCCTCGCAATCTCAATGGATGCTGTGCTGTCCCAAGGCCAAGCTTAACAAAAAGCATTGCTTAAGATTCTGTTGTGGAGCAGTGAATAGGATGCTCAAAAGCAGGTCCAGTGGTTGCAAAGGTTCTGGGCACAGCAACATCATTTGCCTTTCTGCATAAGGCAGGCTCGTATAACAGTATCTTCCCGAGCCCCTTGCTCCTCAAGAGTTCGACCCCGAGGACGCTGTGATCTTTGACAGCAGAGGACAAGCTGTGCAGCGTTGAAAATAATAAAGGTGGCTGCCTCTGCACCCCAAGTATGTGCTGCCTACTAGGGTCGCCCTCGTCAAACTTGCAGCCTGACAGCCGTCGAGCCTGTTACCAGCTTTGTCTTTCGAATCGTCACATCTGAAATATACTTGTGTGCATCTGCTTGCAATTTTGTGTCATACATTGTAACTTGCCCAATCTAGTATACACGGCAAGTCCCTTTTGACTGCAGAGCAATCTACCTAGCAGACAGTACAAGCGGCATTCAATTTTGTTGGGTTCTTTTATCGACTACCTATTATAGATAAAGGAGCAGTTTGATACGAGGACACTTTTCTTGATCTGAAGCAATTTCATATGCATTAAAACGACTGACACCAAGCCCATAGCAGGCAAGTCTGGTATTTCAGAAAATTCTGTTATGTTAGAAAAAGATAGACATAACAAGTATATTTCTTTTTATTGCTCTGGTACCTGGGCTGAAGAAACACCTCACCAAGCATGTGATGTCAGAGATTTTTTGGTATGGCACCTAAAATTAGAACTTTATACGTTTGTGATAAGTTGCTTTTTCTGAAAAAGCTTTGTAACACAATGTTTATGGCAAGGGTAACCTGGCAAAAATGCAAACCGCATAAGCTAGACTCCGAAGCATTACGACTGAGAACAAAAGCAGGGCCCCCTCACGGGTGGCATCTCGTTTCTCATCGACTGTGTAAGCATTCCGGCTCCAACAGTGTATTGTTCTAAGCATAGAGAAAGAAAAGGTGAAGAATTAACTGTGGTTGCTGGCATCTGGATGATTGGAGCTCCACCGTACCACCATTAATTGGGAAATTTCTGGTTCTTTGTATACGAAATTCACATTGACATCAGAAGTTGCGGTACAAGTGTCGGTACATAAACAATTGCACCGAGATTTGCTGACCTAAAAATTTTATTCCATGTATGACAATTTTGTCGGGTATGACCAAGGTACTTCTGCAAATCTTGTTTCCATGCTATACTGAAATCATGACAGAAGCAAAATAGTGCATAGGGAGCATTTTTATTGTAGATGAAAATTCTGCACCACCATGAGGTGCAGCACAAGTGTGGTCAGTGAAGATGACTGCTGGGCATGTGCAGCTGCTTGTCCCACCAGAGCCTGCAGCCAAAGTACACAAAAGGGGCTAATGCTTACAAATACATACATTTTTAAACAGCATGTTAGAGAAATTGCATAGAACAATATAATCCCAGTAGTGTATGGCATACCACTGCTTTAACCTTCTCTCATAACTCTCATGCAGTACTGGAAATAGCAAGAATGCGAGACTTCGGAAAGACGTTTAGTTTATGCGAGCACCTTCCTAACCAAGGAAGTGCTCAGACCAGCACACTCATGCTGTGGGTTTTCCAGTACAGCACGTAACCTATGAGACGGGCAGCCCTCAGCAATGTGCATTTAGCTTGATCTAATTACTTTGCAGTAAACAGGCCTGCTCTGTCGATCACATAAAAAATGGAAAGGGACAAGCTGGTGGAAATCGGTCACTTCGAAACCCAACAGAAGGTCAGAAAAGGAAAAGGAAGGAAAACACAAGACTGCTGCATTCACCTTCCTTTCTGCTATAACTGTCTGTCATAGCTGATTTCCAATGACACGCTAACTGTTGTTCCCATCAATGCACTTGGTGCTGTGGAAGTCCAGCTCTTCCACATTGTGTTGAGCCAGCAACAAAGGATGTGAGCACGAGCTGCTCTGGATGTAACTGAATAAAGCAAGGATGAAGAAACTCGGCCTAAAATAACTTATTATTGCCATATGATGCAGGTTTTCTTTCCACGGTTCTCTACACAATGCTTGCCAGCCAATTTTGGACCTTGACTGCACTTCTCTAAAGCTAGGGAATTCATGTTGCACTCCAGCAGCATGTGCAATGCAACCAGCTGCTCCTGCTGAGTGGGCGAGAGGTCCTAAACAGTGCAGTTGGGGGCAGTTCAGGCCCTCACCATCCAGGGTGGCAGTTCACCTGATGACTGGTGCACGGCTGACAACATGACACAGTTTCAGTAGCACGCATACATGGTTTGCGTGTGATGTCATGTCAGTAGGCGCCGTGGTGGTGGCCACCACTCTGTACATGTCAGATGCAGTTAATGGCAGAGGCTGCTCCTATTGCCACGTGCGTCTCTGAGCAGGCGCGCTTGTGGCGGAGTGATTGTCATGCTTGTTTGCCTTGCAAAGGTCCGAGGTACGATGCCTGGCCGTGCAGGCACCTTTTTGTTGTTTCTGTAAATGTGGCATTCTGGTGAATTCAAGAACCCTCTTGCTTGTTCGAAGTTCAAATGTTATATGCGCCGAACCTTCTACGCCGATTGTCCCAGATACCCACGTATATGAGGGTGAGGCGATACGGAGTCTCGCTCTTACGCTCGATCGTGCTACTCCGCCTTGATGCCTGCAAAGCTACCTCTTTGTATTTTTGTCTTGGCACAAGTTCACCAAATTAAATGTTTCGTTTTTGTTCATTTATCACCTCATCATCTGTCATTCGTGACATTTTGGTGGAGGTGTGGGGCATTAACAAAAAGGTGCATGCACGGCCAGGCATCGAACCTCGGACCTTTGCAAGGGAGGCAAGCACGACAATCACTCCGCCACAAGCGCGCCTGCTCGGAGACGCGCGTGGCAATATGTGCTAGTGCAGGAACTTGGGCTAGGCCTAGGCAGAAGTTTAAACCGTCAAGTGATCACGACAAAGTTTGCCCGTATTTGTCCAGTTCAGTATGCAGAAAATATTGCCCTGTGTGCTGGCAAGAACCATCTGCTACTTACTCTTAACTGGACTATTACAGATTGTGATCTCTAGCCAAAGGTGGAGAACTTGAATACCCAAGTGCAAAAAATTAAGAGAAATATGCAAAAGTGCATGACGACAATTTTGCCGAGTTCGATAGGCAATGCCCAGCTAGGTGCGTCCTGTTCCCACAGCCCTTTGAACCTTCTATATAAATAGCAGATGTCAATTTTGGAATTGGTGAGCCAGTTTTGTCTTAGTGTCATTTCCTGTGTCAATTTCAGAGTGGTGGGTAGCTGTAGTGTTGCCGGGAATGTTTGGTGGAAGCAGGCTGCTGTTGGGAAATGGAACCGGAGACAGTGTGGGAATGTTTGGTGCAAGCAGGCCACTGTCGGGAAACGGATAACCGGAGCCACAGCCTTTTTGCAAACTAACACTTAGTCTCATCCATTTTTCTGCTGTCTTGTTCGACACAAAACTCGAGTAACCATGTGTGAATTGCCTCTGCACCATGGGTACACCTAAGTTTTTGTGAGTCTTGCTGAGGTGTCACCTTGCTAGAAACACGGTTGGGCCTACAGCCACCTTGGGAGCTACCGACCAGGCACAATAATGTTTATGACAGCTTCTTCGACCTTCCTCGTAGTTATGCACGGTGCAGATAGTGGTCACAGTTTTATGTAATTGCTGAGATGGGCACAAAAACTGTCACTTTGGGCCACTGGAGCCAGCACAGTTCACCATGATCACAGTGTAGCAAAGCTGCAACCACAGACCATCAGTGGCCATCAGCATGAGACTACCGACGGCACTCGTGCATAATACATGTTAATGACGCGACATAGGTGCAAACAGTGTATCATGGAGATGAGTCCAGACTTTTTTATACCTACCATTTGGTGGTGGTGGTGGTGGAGCTGCCACCTGTGCTGGGTCCTCACTAGCACCTTTGGTCGCAGCAGATGAGTCCTGCAAAATCCAGTTAAACACATGTTAACGCACAAAAAATTGACAGCCTTTCTGGTTACGCGTTGATGTAATGCCCCTTGCCTACACCTTAGAATTCAGGTATCGGAGTGCCTCATGCACAGGTCTAGAGAAATTAACTCGTGAGCTTGAGCGCTACGATCCGAGCTTTCGAAGAAACATTACGAAGCAGCACACTCGCGCAAAAGTCTATACACGAACTCAACTCTCCTACGTCACGCCGCGGTGGTGGCGCGTCGGGCGCACTTCCGGTCTGGGGCGGTGGGCAGAAGTCGCCGTGCGAGACATGCATTCCTGTGTCCTTTTAGAAGAAATCAGACAAAAAACCTGCCTTCTCGTCAAAATGCTGCGACGGGGGCTGTACCAAGAGAGTCTGGAAAGGTTTGAAGATCAGTTTTCATGTGTTTCTGCCCCCTCCGTTCGTCCGAGAACGTGGATAGTAGCCGTGAAAAGGGCAAACCAGACGCTGTCGAACTACGATTGCTTGTGCGGGCAACAATTTGTGGTCGCCAGATGTATTTGTTTTGTTCCAACATGAACGAGAGAAAACCGCCAAGTTGTCCGGACCACCCACGGGTTCAGTGCGTCTTCAAATTCACACGGCCGCCTGATCGTTCGAACTTTCGTCTGCTCTTTCAAACTTGTCTGCTTTTTGTCGTCTGCTCGTTCAAACAGAAGCGGCCCATAGACCAAACTTTGACCCGGTGATTGCAATAAGAAGTAATTGCAGGCCTCAAAAGACTTAAGTAGGCTCGGTGGAAACAGTAGATACAAGATGTTGATCATTGGTACCAGTGGCCATCACCGACTTGTTACGCTTGGTCTGTTCCCGCTTCCGATTTTCAGTATCGACGTCGATCATCGCCGCTACCTTCTACACTTTTGCAGCACGAGCGACGTCGCGACCGAAAATAGCTAGAAGAATCTCATGATGGTTTTGGCATCCATTCTGCGGCGTTCATGCGAATGAATCGCCGCACGTCAAATTATTTACGCAAAGTTTAGCAGCGTAACGAGCCTTGGTAATTTCGCTCAAGCGATTAAAGTGGTAAGACATTGCTATGAGGACGTAGAATCGACAATTCCAACGCGAAAAAGAGTATGCAGACTCACACAGACACCGACAACGTGACATTCCAATGGTTTGTTGACGCGGGACGCGGTGCTTCTTGCCCGCACTCCATTGCGGATGCGTTCGAACTGTCGTCTGCTCTTTCAAACTTGTCTGCTTTTTGTCGTCAGCTCGTTCAAACGACAGCGGCCCGTAAACCAAACGTTGACCCGGTAATTGCGATAAGAACTAAGTGCAGGCCTCAAAACACTTTTGAAGGTTGGTTAGGGTAAGTAGGCTAAGTGTAAACAATAGATACAAGGATATGTTGGTCATTCTTATCAGTGCCATCACCGACTTGTAATGCCCGATTCTACTTGCGGTTTTCAGTATCGACGTCCACCATCTCAGCTACGGTCCACACTTTTGCAGCCAGAGCGACGTCGCGACTGAAAATAGCGAGTAGAATCTCATCGTTGGAGTCAGGCCTTAGCGCCCATTCTGCGGCGTCCACGTGAAATTAATCGCCGCACGTCACATTATTCACGCAAAGTTTTGCCCCGTTAATTTTGCTGAAGCCGCTCAAGTAGTCAGACATTGTTAGGAGGACGTAAAATCAACAATTCCAACGCGAAAAAGAGCACGGGGACTCCCACCGACGCCGACAACAACGAAATTCAATGGTTTGTTTATGGGCGACGGCGGGCTTCTTGCCCACCGTCCACCGCGCATGCGCGGCGCCGGTGGCGTCCGCTAGGGGCGCTCCTGTTTGTTTGTAAACATGAGTTAGCGTGTCGACATCAAACAACGCGGTGTCTTGCTCACTACCAGTAGCAAGTTTTAGCAGACCGTTACCGTGTTCTGCGGTGGCCACAGTACGGCTGGTAAGGCTTTAAGCACGCTGAAAAGAGCGCTTCAAAGTTACAGCGCAAACTACCAGTAGCAATTTCGCTGCGCACGGCAACGCAACGCTAAAACCGCCTATTGCGATTCCCAGCACTTACCAAAACTGCAGCCGAGATGCCGTGTGGCGACGGACGAGGCGCGTCCCCTCTCGAAATCACTGCGCCTTCTTCCGTGTCTTTGCGGGCCAGATTCTGTCCTGCTCCTCGAGTTCTGCGACGACACTTCGGTGACGTCCCCACCAGACTGCCGAGTGGCCATCGCGACGTGACAACCTTTGAAAAAGCCTGACTTGACAGCAAAAATTCCAAAAAGTCAGGCAAACCTTCGTACAGGCACACGAGCACTTTACGCGCGACGTCCACCGTCGGCCATGAGACGATTCATCACGATCGCGATGCAGCTCACGCATGGCGATCATCTAAATTGTTTCACTTACGTAAAAAGACATGATTCATGCGACCTAAACTTGACACCGGTAATTATATTTAGATTGTACCAAATTATACATTTTCAGAAGTTAAAAATGTTGCTTTTACAAGGAACCTCCGATGCGGCGTTGCGCATTCCCTTCTAGGGACATTTTCTGGGTACAAATCCTGATGAAGTTACAACTCAATCGCCGCTCTTCGTCGACGTCATCAACACGCCGCGATGAAGTTCCCTGCCAGTTGAGTTCGCCGCCGATTGAGATTAGGCTCCTCCCACCGGCGACGTCACGATGAAGTTTCTCCATCGCTTTTTCCAGCATAGACAGACGGGTTGGAGTCGGTCGCGCCCGTTCCTTTGCCTTGGTGCTGGTGTGAAAAGGAAAGCTCTCCCCAAAACGTGCCCCAAAATGAAATAGTCTTGGATTCCGTGCGATCGTCAAGATGTGACTGTGGTCGACTGTGACTTTTATTTGAGGTCTTTCTCAAATAAATTCTTTTCAGATAACGGTGTATTGCGTGGTACTTACAACATATTGTTCGAAGGTTAACACTTGCTAAATTGTATGTTCGTGCCCTGTCCATCCGTAAACACGTTATTTGTGAGCTTGAAAAATGCATGCCTTTCGGCTATCTTCGGTTGTAAATTATTTTGGACAGCTAAGCGCTTTGTCGTTTGACACGTGGCTAATCAAACGGCGCCGTGAAAACTTATCGTAAAAAAAAATGACAGCTAACATCCCTTTTGTTTTGTCTGAAACTAAACAAAATAGTTTAGTTTTTGTTTTGCTCTTTTTTTTTAACTGTGGTACAATGCTTTGTCAATGTTCCCGGGAAAATACATACACAATAAAAACAAAATGCAGCGGGAAAGGACGAGAATTTAGCCGCCAGCAGTGTTTGAAACTGCACCTACGGAGGCTGCGCGACTATCCAAATCACAGTTTAACCCAGTGACTGGGCTCGAAAACGGTTTGTTGCTCCTGGGGTCGAGTGGTTCTTGGAAAGCTGTATACGCGCAACGCAGAATGCTGTCCAGCGCAGCAGCCGCCCGTTGCTATGTGTGACAACCAGAGTTGGCGGTGACGCGTTACAAGTAACGGCGTTAGCGGTAACGCATAACTTTTTTGGTAACGCATAACGTACTCGTTACATTTTCAAAACAGTAACGGGTAACGTGCTTACGTTACCTAGTTCAAGTAACGTAGTTCCGTTTATTCTTTTCTTCCCAAAGCTTAAAAAAATTACACTTCAATTTTTTTCATGTTTTGAGGAAGCCGGCAAGAAACTTTCAGGATTTTGCGTATTTCTTTGACTTTTTTCCCTAAGTATTTAGGTGTGAAGGAAACCGGAAAAAAATATAAGGTAATATTGTTCAGTTTCTGCTGGAAATAATATTCCTTGAAATACGGCGCTTATGCATACTCGTAACGTCCAAAAAGTAAAACGGGTTAATTTATAATTAAAAATGTAGCACGAAAGTAACATGAGTTACTTTTTATAGGTAACTGTAACGTGTTCCTTTTATATTGAGGTAGCGTAGGACGGCAACGCGTTCCTTTTACGTGCAGGTAACGAGTAACATATTTCGTTACTTTTTTTCGGTAACGCCTACAACACAGGTGACAACACAGCGTCCTCCTCTAAGAGCAGCAAATCCAGCGCGAGCGGCGTTGCCCGATGCCGCGTATCACCTACCGTTTACAAATACGCGGACCGACAACCAGACGCCGAAGTGACCGCCATTTTGTATTTTCCCCGAGTGTCGACGATACTGGCTGCAATGCGTTGGCGACTCCAGCGGCCGGAGTGGAGAGAACGAACGAGAGACGCATCATGCCCAGGGCGCTCATGGGCAATAACGTCGGCGAAGCCTTCGAGGACGAACCGTTCGCCTTGGAACTACTTACTAAAACTCCCTAGCATGATGCCGGCATCGCACGTTTCGAGTTTCGCCTAACGTTGCCCAAAGAGAATCCTCCTTACACGTAGACCGTGTCTTGGGGTTGCCGGCACAGGTGCGAGCTCATCGTGAGAAATGGCGCCCTCAGATGACGTGTTGATCGGCACCGTGAAGCCGCTATGTGACAACTTTGTCATCTGTTGTTCCCTGTGTAGAGGAGGGTAGTGTGCGTAGTGCTCGCGTGTGCGTTTGACGTGGGTGCGGCGCGGCAGCCGGCTCCGTCCAGGAGAGACAAGGCGACCTTGTGCGCTGGGAAGAGGAGCGAGAAGGGAAAGGGGAGGCAGACGCTGAGGTGCGGGGTTGGTGAGTGGTCGACCGCGAGGGAAAGGATCGTTGTGTCCAGGGGAAGGAAAACGGCCCAATGGGAACCAAGGAGAGTGCAAGAAGAGCGGACGCCGCGACGCAAGCCGTGAGTGTTCTTCGTCGGCATCTTGGAACTCGATCCTTATCGGACTGCCTGTTTGTGAAGCACCTCGAAGACACGTCTGAGCCTTGTCAGAAATCACCGTGCGCGTCATTTCTGAGGCTATTTGTGTCACCATGGTGTTTATTACCTGCGGGCGTCCGTGTGTTACCGGTTAGTGCCGTTTGTGTAACGTTTATTTTTTAGGGTGTCCGCGAGTTCCGCCAAGTGCCTCGTGATGACCTGCTCGTATTTCATCTCGTAAAATGATGTGTATTGCAAAGGATTAATAAAAGAAAAACAGTGAGTGGGCAGGCGAGCTGTTGATAGTTAATCATGATGTTTAAAACTCGAGACTGTCGTGAGGGAAAATATAGGAAACTTTGAAGTCAAAGAAAAAGCCACATTTGAGACGTCTTTTCTGGCGGTTTTTTCTTTGATTTCAGTCTCTTATTTCTGACTTCACTACATTCTCGGTTTTTAAACATCATGATTTGCAACGGGTACTGTCTCTCCTCGACGACGAATTTTGCGCAAGGTGCTGAGGCAGCTCACTGTGGCAGTTCCTCGCCACAGGGGTACGTCACAGCTACTGACCTCCTGGCTATCGGATCACAAGCGCAGCGAGTCGCGTTCATATCGACCGATGGCGTGCCTAGAGCCGTGGAAGACTCCGAGAAAAATGGGTTCGACTCCACCTGGGGTCATCCTTCTACCTCTAGTCAAAGACGGCGACGCTTCTGCACAGTGGACTGTGACTTAGAATTGACGTCTGAGTGTGCTTTGTACGCTAAGGCAAGAGCAGCGCTTTGCAGAAGACAGCAGGCATTGGTGGCCAATAGCGATTCTAAAAACCTCTACCTAGGTACCTGGGGAGCATGGAACCTTTAAAAAAAACTGTGACTCCAATCCACGCCGTGAAGGTGGTTGGACAGCGAAGCTGTAAACGACACCCACAACGATTACCCATTCCGACGTCACTTGAAAATTCACACGCGTGGCTCCACAAAGAGTGAAACCAGAGACAAGTGAAATGTACTTAACCACACCCTCTATTACTTCACAACGACATTCATGACTACTTTATGATCAGTGTGATACACACTGAGATTTTCAGTTCTCACTGTAGAGATATTCTTTGCTAAGGTTAAATCACTGCGTGATCCAGGAATGATGGTTGGTTGAGTTGCATTGGTGAAGCACATGTTATATATAAAAGCGTGGTGACGTCACGACGTGAGTTCTATGTTGTTGAGTACTTTTCCACTTGGAGTAGCTTACGCAACCGTAACCTTTACCGCGAAACTCGCGCGGGGAAAAGGAACGTGCTTCGCATTGTTCACAGGCGCCGCTATCATCCATTATGCGGTTTGCACTTCACACGAGGGCTTGGAATGACGTCAACCGCCTTTCGAAGCAGCTGCAAACCTAATCTTTACCGGAACGCGTGGGAGCGTGTTAATATTGTTCACACGCGCCTTATCATCCATCATGTGGTTTTGATGCTTGTTTTGTGGTTTTCTTTATTTAAACAGATACTGAGCTGTAAGCTGTATGCCTGATTTCAAAGGAGATATGCTGTTTTTCCTTCAATTGTTCGCCGGAAGTTTTTTGCTTACAACGCCAACGACACGAAAATTTCCTTGGCTGGTAGAGGTATACAGCGCTTCACTGTACAAAAGAAGCATGGTCCTGTTTCGATATGCGCTCTCTCTCCTGACTCTCATCAATCATGTCAGACTTACTGCAACTTGTACATACTCGCGTAAATAAACCAGTATAAATTCTGTGGCCGAAGACGCTCCTAACTCACTTCTGGCGTGCTACCTAGTTCTCGTCCTCGTGACGGAACACTTGTCGCCTCAGTGACAACCGCTGGAAGGCCCACTTCAGACGGGACAATTTCTCCCAGCAACTTGGCGAAGCAACACCATGCAACACGGGCCGCCCGCGTTCACACGCAGCAACCGAATTAGTACGATTTACCGTCATCATCATTAAATTTCATTTTTCTTGCACTATTTAGACACACATTTACGCGCTGGAGACGTGTTCTTATATATTTGAATGGCGTAGAGAATACTGACTCATCCTTCTGAAACGGGTGATTCCCAAAAAACGACCCACTTCAAACCAAAACCAAGTCTTTAGCTGTCATCATCACCGCCACGGGGTGTCACGTGAAAGTATCGCGTCCCTGATTGGCTGCTTCCGCTTCAAGCGTCTCCGAGTTGTCCGAGTTACTCGTCCGTTTCGAGCCGGACGCGATCCGAGCAATTCGTGTCGCAGCGCCAGGATCCAGGGAAAACTAGAGAACAACTCGCCAGCAACACCAAAATTGCTAGGAAAGTTGCCCCATCTGAAACGGGCCTAAAGGTCTATTCACACGATGCATGTTGTTGGCGAATCTTGTGGCGCGAAACTAGGTTTCAGGAAACAGATTCCCCGTCTGAACGCTACCGAAAAAGTGGCGCGCCTCCGAAAAAAGTGGCGCGTCTTCCTCGCTTCTGGAGCAATTTTTCGCTGAAACCTCTCCGAGGCCTGTCAATCACCCGAAGGAGAAACACGGACGCTGCCAATGGCCGCTCGACTTCGCTATGACGTCTGACCTTCGAGGAGGAGCCAAATTTTTTTGAGGAGTCTGATTTTCGGCCGATTTTGTATCCGAGCCAAAGCCGAAAGAAAATAAACAAACATGGCGAGCGACAAGCGGAGAAGCGGTGCGTACGGGCGACGAGTCTTGGTCATACTCGGTTGCAGGTGTGCGAACGGCGCCTACGTACAGTACGGGTCGGTGGCGCGGTGCAGATTCATCAAAAGTCGCGATGAGTGCAAGCACCGGATATAAACCTGATGACTGGGAATGACTTTCGTTATTAGCGGTGCAAGAATGTCCAAAATGCTTCGAGATCATCTGCCTGTTCTTTGACGTTCGCGGTCTTTCCCGGGTTTGGCAGGACTAGTAAACCCAGTGAGCCGAATCTGACGAAGTTCATTGAGTGGTGTTAATAAAACAGACTGTGTCTTCACACTGTGCGTACTTCATATCATTTTGATGCGAAACGCTGGGTATTCCCGGTGCAGATGACAAGGTTTGACGAAATTCTCGTGAGTCAATACGTCACAGGTTTCGCGCGTCAAACTCCACGTGTGAACAGGCCGATTTCGCGAAATCTTGGTTTCGCTGAACTGTGGCGCGTTGAAAAGATGCATCGTGTGAATAAGCCTTTAGTGCATCACCGTAGACGAAAAAGCTTAGTATACATCAAAATCTAAACCTTGAGTCAGGGGCTGCGTTTACATGGGTGCGACAAATTGAGAGGGAACCGAACACAGGTGCCCAGTCCCTCTGCTTCTTACTATCCTACCCTATCACAATCGTCATGTCTCGATTCAATGCGGTACGGTCACATCCATGTATCCCCCGGCTAGGGAGAAATAAAATAACGGCAAACACGGACATGATGTTTCCTATATACTCTATCTCAGGAGTTGTGTGCAGCAAAGGCAAAGACATTGGCGCGGGCACGTGGCTTTCAGATGTGCTTTTTTGGCGAGTGGTCGTGAAAGGAAAGCAAATATGAAAGCCCGGCCCTCGCGCCTGTGCTTTTGCCTCTGCTGCACGCAACTCATGAGATGCAGTATAGCAAGCTGGCCTGAATACTTTCGTTTCTTGCGAGACCTTAGTGGACTTTGAAGCATACTTCCATTTTGTTTGTTTCTTTCCTCCGCTTCTGCTGCCGTTCTATAACGACGATCGACTGCTTTCCCTAACCAGGATAGCCCAGCAACTCTCCTCTACCATGGCGGCTCCGACCTTCGCGGTCGCGGACTACGTGGTGCTAGTCGGGTTCCTCCTGCTGTCAGCGTCCATCGGCGTGTACTTCGCCTGGGCCGACCGGCGTCGACAGTCCAACAGGACTCTTCCTGACGGCCAACAAGCAGCTCGGATGGTTTCCCGTCTCCCTGTCCATGATGGCCAGTTTTCTTTCTTCAATCGCCATCCTGGGCCTGCCGGCCGAAGTGTTCCTGCACGGTTCCACGCTCTGGATTAACGTGCTGTCCGCAATCGTCGCCATATCGCTGGCGGCTGTCGTCTTTATGCCCATATACTACAAGATGGACATAACTAGTATTAACCAGGTGAGCTCTGCGTTCATTGTTTTGTTTTAGAGCGCAGCTCTTAGGCGCCCGCTTCCGGCTTGAGCGGCGTCGGCGTAACCTAAGGTCACGTGACCCCGGTAACGTCACGTGAGCCCCGTGAGGTCACGTGACCCCCGTGAAACCACGTGACCTCCGTGAGTCACGTGAAACCCGTGAGGTCACGCGACCCCCATGAGGTCACGTGACTCCCGTGAGGTCACGTGACCCCGGTGACGTCACGTGACCCCCGTGAGTTCACGTGGCCCCGGTGACGTCGCGTGACCCCCGTGAGGTCACGAGGGTCACGTGACCTCACGGTTACGCTGACGGCGACGCCGACGCCGCTCGGAGGGAGGAGCAGCAGGCAGGATAGGGAGGTGAGGATGAGGGAGGAGGGGTATACGCTCCCCTCAGTACCCTTTCCTCCTCCTCCTCAAGAGCTGCGCTCTAATTCGGTGTTACAGGGAGTTGTAAGCGGCTTTCGTTTTTTTTAAGGATGTGCGTTTTATCCAAAGCAAGGAATTAAAACGGAAGCTGGACATAACCGTTTTATTTTTCTAATTGAGTACATTTGGGTAGCTTGGAATTATCAGGACTGCAGCGCGTTCATTATATAGTATAAAATGGGTAAAACTGTGCTTCTGAAAAACTTTTAATTGTTAAGTAAGAGTTGGCTGAAGCTTTTTTTTTCATCAGTTTATTGAAACTTAAATTTATAAAGGCCAAATTTGACCAAGCTTCTATCTGAATTTTGATTTTATGCTTTACGATCCTGTTGGTCAAACAATTTGATGGTCCGGCTGTATGGTAACAGCAACGAATAACCAATCTCTTTTATCCAATTTGCTTAGTAGAGTTGAAATATTGCCCTGTTATATAAATTATGCGCTTGGAATAAAATATACTGCCTTGTTATTACTTCGCTTTTACCAAAGGTGCGAACAGACATCTATCACCATTAACAGAATTGTTACAGATTATCAGAAATATATTTTGGTTAGAGTAGAAAATTGGTATTGATCTTTATGTCCAAAGTCGCATAATTAATTGAATGCATATTATTTAAAGAGTGCTTGTCTCGATATGTTTAGATGCCATTAAAACGTCGTTGCAAGCGTAAAATAAACATTTTTTTTATTTCCATCATTTTCCTCTTCGCAGCACCGGAATGCGCTGTGGAGTAGAGAGTATTGGTATGGAGATACTGTAGAAGGAGGAAGTATGAGCTACACCTTAGCTGGCGTAGAGGTAAAATATTGGGTTGGAGACCATGGGGTTTTGAGTTCATTTAATGGTGAGAGATCACTAGACATTGGTTTAATTTCGAGTAAACGCGCGTGTACATCTTTTTGCTTATGTTGTCATGAAAACCAAAAATGTTGTGCTAACATGCTCTGCTATGAGGTATGCGTTCGCGTACGAATTTTTGGGAGAAGAAGGCTAGCTAGCTATAGACCAACTCATGTTTACAAACAAACCGGAGCGTTCCTAGCGGACGCCACTGGCGCCGCGCATGCGCCATGGAGTATGGGCAAGAAGCTTGCCGTCGCCCATAAGCAAACCATTGAAATGCAATGTTGCCGCTGTCGGTGTGGGTCCCCATGCACTTTTCGCGTTGAAATTGTTGATTTTGCGTCTTCCTGGCAAAGTATGACTATACTTCGTTTCAGCTTGGGTCCAGACGCAGCCGATGCTACAAGCGCGAGCTCCGGGCTTCCAGCGTCCCTGCCAAGCACGCGCGCTCGTGCAGTACAGGCACTGTTCAGGGCCACACGCTCGTGCTTGTAGCATCGGCTGCGTCTGGACCCAAGCTGAAACGAAGTATGCTTGAGCGGCCTCAGTGAAATAATCGAAACTCGTTGCACCGCGAAACTTCGCGTGAATAATGTGACATGCGGCGATGCATTCCGCGTGGACGCTGCAGAATGAACGCTAAGGCCTGATTCGCATTATGAGAGTCTGCTCGCTGTATTCAGCCGCGACGTCGCTCGGGCTGCAAAAAGCCTGAACCGTAGCTGAGATGTCAACGTCGATACTGAAAATCGCAAACAGAATCGGACCGAGTGATTCAGGCAAAACAAGTCGGTGATGGCCACTGGTTACAATGATCAATATCTCATCGTATCTACTGCTTACACAGAGCCTACTTATTCCAACCAACCTTCCAACTTAAGTCTTTTGAGGCCTGTACTTACTTCTTATCGCAATTTCCGGGTCCACGTTTGGTCTACGGATTGCCGTCGTTGAAACGATCAGACGACAAGCAGGAACGTTTGAAAGAGCAGACTACAGTTCGAACGATCAGGCGGCCGTTTGAACCTGAAGACGCACTAAACGTAGTCCGCAGGAGGTCCGTACAACTTATGGTTTGCGCTCGTTCATGTTGGAACAAAGCAAATAAATTTGATGACCACAAATATTCGTGAGTTCCTCCCAAATTGCTTCCCGCACAAGCAATCGTGTTCCGACGGCGTCTAAACTCCCCTTTTTCATGGCACCTACCTCTCCATGTTCCCGGAGGAACCGTGCAGGCAGAAAACACAAGAAAACTGACCTTCAAACCTTTCCCGACTCTTTTGGAACAGCCCCAGTCGCAGCGTTTTGACGAGAACGAAGGTTTTTGTATGGTTTCTTTCAAAAGAACACAGGAGCGCACGTCCCGCATGGAGACTTCTGGTCACTTCCGCCCACAGTCCCAGACCGGAAGTGCGCCTGACGCGCACCACCGCGCCATGACGTAACAGAGCTGAGATCGTGTATACTCGGGAGAACTTTTGTTGGCATTTCCAAAAAAGGGAGGACAGCGCGCGCGCAGCTTTAACAAATAGTAAAGTATTTGGCTTTAATAAGCGCTAAGAAGGGGAGAAGGCAAGTGTTCATGTAGCTTGACTGCATTGCCAAGAAAGTTTTCCTGAGTATAGAAGTCTCTATTGTAAAGCAATCAATACCTTACAATTCAAGCAAGCAAGCAAGCAAGCACAGCAAGAATCACCTTTTTTGCGTATTTGAGACCGTTTTAATACTTACCCATTTTAATCCCTGAGTATAGAAGTCTCTATACGCCTCGCAAGTGGGCTCATTTTCATCTTCTGCGCATGAGAAAGGAAGTAGCGGTGACGTCAGAACGCCCAGCCCTGATTGGCTGATCGCGGTCCCCTATCTGAGCGTCGTCTGCTCCTTTGCAACAACGTCTGCTCGCAACGTCGTCTGCGTCTGTCTTACCTTTCCTGCGACTTTCGGAAGTGCAGGTCTTTACGAGCGAGCTCGACTTCGCCTTTCAGAGAAGGCAGACGAAATAACTCGGGCGGTTCGTTGTTTTTGTCGAACAACTAGCAGACGCGCATCAAGGAGGGAAGTCAAAGTACTCACTGGCGAGGTGTCCCGAGACGCCGGGGTTTGTTTGCTAAGAACCGAGAGTGAGCGTGTTAGTGTCCGCAAGTTCCCTCCCAAATACTTTTTCCCCCCTTTCGTGTGCGGCAAGACTCCTCATTCTTTAACGGCGTCGGCGGGTTGGCGCAGTTAACGTCGTCTGCTCCACGTCTGCTAGTCAAAGCGATGGCTCCTTTACCTTTCCTGCGTCTGTCGGATATTCACCGCTTTTTCACCGGCGAGAGTCACCGTTGCCTCGGAAAACAAAGGAGATGACAAGAGGAAGAGATTGACCTCTTAATCTAAAATTGAGGTCAGTGATCACAGTATAATACGGGAAGGGTTCACAAGGGTCGCGCGGGCACATTCCATTCAGCACGCCAGCCGGTCGTGGGCAGACGGTCACCGAGTCGGAGTGGCTGCCAGAGCCTATCTGCCGAGTTCGCTTGGTCGGTGTCGGTGGAATCGTGGCCGTTGGAGCTTTTCCCGGGTGTTTGTGGATCCAGCGTTCTTGTTCGTCGTGGTCTGGTTCAAGTACTTTTACTTTTTCTTGCTGCTTGAAGTCGGGACGCGAGAGAAGCGCACGTAGAAAAATAAACGTCCGTTGGTCGTCGCGACCGCGACGCTGTTCGTCATGCTGATTTGATCGTAACAAGTGCGTAGCTTCGGACTGTCGTAGGATTTTGTCGTAACCTGCGCAAAACTTACGAAAAATTTCGGTTCGTGAATACGAATTTGTTTTTAAGTTTTGTCTTATGCATATTTTTGGCGTAAGATAGTTTCGTGAATCTGGCCTCTCCACCTGCAAAAGTCGCAGGAAAGGTAAGACAGACGCAGACGACGTTGCGAGCAGACGACGTTGCAAAGGAGCAGACGACGCTCAGATAGGGGACCGCGATCAGCCAATCAGGGCTCGGCGTTCTGACGTCACCGCTACCCCCTGCGCGAGAAGCAGACGAACTTGCCCTCCGTATTGTTAAAAGCAATCAATACCTTACAATTCAAGCAAGCAAGCAAGCAAGCAAGCAAGCAAGCAAGCAAGAATCACCTTTTTTGCGTATTTGAGACCGTTTTAATACTTACCCATTTTAATCTTACATGTCATAGCGTCTCCAAAGAAGCATTATTTATGAGAACCGAACTTAGAAAAAGTAAAGTGTGCATTTGGTTTCGGGACACCGGCATTACTAGGATTGAGAAAACAATTATAAAACCTTTAGTTACCAGCAGGTGACTACTAGCGTACGCATTTCCTTTGGGCGGATCGAAAACAAGAGACAATGTCACTACTTGCATTTGTCATCGATTGTACCAACTTGGTAATGCCATAGTATGGTGTTTTATTACGTTTCTTACAGTACCTCGAGCTGAGATTCAAGTCAGCCGTTGTCAAGGACCTTGCATCAGGCATCTTCATATTGGCAACGGTAAAACGCATTTTTATCTCTAGTTCTCAAAGTACGGTGCTCAACGAAACAAAATAGATCGGCTGAGCACGTGGCCTCATTGGGTAAGTGCATATGATTCGCTTAAGGAGCACATACGGTTACTTTATACTACAGTAACCATATGGTTCCGCTGTTTAATTCTTCCATGCATCGCTAGAGTAACTGTATATGCGCAAGGCCAGCCACTCCGCTAGTCCATTTTGTTTTGTTGACACTGTACGTTCATCTATCGCTCGCAGAACTTCAAGGGCAGTTACTATGGAGTTTTAGAATAACGTAAGCAATTTTAGCGCACGGTACCGCTAGATTTGGCGCTTGCGTTAGCGCACGCTATGCAAGAGAGTAGACAGTTTTAGCATAGCGTTGCTGGCTCTTACGTACGCAATACGCAATAGTATAGCGTACGCTAAAAATGACCTGCTCGGACCGAATTTAGTTGTGCGTTACGTTTTCGAGTGAACACCGCGCATGATCTTGGTTAAATTTGCTAGAGCCGTAGAATTCCGCGTGCTTATAGCGCAACCATGCTCCTGGAAAGAAATATTGAAAATAAAAACGTGTCCAATCATTTTATTTCAAATTAAACCAAGCCGCAGCTGCCTCGTCAAGCGCGCTTTTCTGCGGGGTACAGAGGCTACGAGTATACGAGTCAGACTTGTAACGTAGTTCAACTACTCTACTCAAGTTACTGTAGTTTAACTACTTTTCTGAGTAGTTTAGTAACTTTCAATTACATTTTTATTTCGGTAATTAGTAGTTTACTTTAATTACTTTTGCTGAGTAACTTCTACTCAAATTACAAATTACTTTCGAACTTTAGTGGTTGTTTTGCCTATCAACAAACGTTCCTGCATAAAAGAGATAAGATCTTGGAAGATCAGCTGATATTTTCAAAGAGGGAGAAGCATGTGGCGTAGGAAAGGGAGCTGGGGGAAGAAAATGGATCGGAGAGTCCGAAACCCCCCAAAATTCTCCTCCCCGAGCCCCCTCCTCTGCAACAACACTGCTACGAAGCGCGGGGAGCGAACAGGCACGACGCAAGAGAGGCCGAGTAACTGCGGGATTAGCGCCGAAGACTGGCGTTTCTTTGTGTCCCGAAGCTCAAGGAGACTTGACCCATTCGAAGAAAGGGCTGGTTCCCGCTTCTTCCCAACGTAGAAACTCTCGTCCACTACAGGAGGTGCACACACTGCATCCTCACTCAAAGGAGGTAACAAAATGCAGCACCTCGCTCTGAAGCTCATCTGGTGCTCCCGTAGTTTGTGCTGTAGTCGAAGAATCGCGTGCAAAAGGGCAACGCAAAGGGGACCTTTTTGCGTTGCCTTTCCTCCCGAAACATAGGATATGCAGATCTTCAAAGATTTCAAGATCGTTTGAGAAACCTTAGTAATTACCCCAACGTTTTCATATAAAAAATAATAAACAAGCAGTGTTTTGAAGTACTTTAGCTACATGGTACTTAAAGTACTACTGTTTAGAAAACTTGTACTTTACTTGAAGTATATTCTCTGGGCATGTACTTGTACTTTTCAAGGAAAGTAAAACTCCCGACTTCAATGTACATTCCCCGAATTTGAAAAAAAACAAAAACAAGTGGCGTGTTATTGTGTGAAAACGCGCTCTTTCAAGACCACGTCATCTGGTCATTTCTCTGAGTGAAGTAATGGCGGCTATAAGACCAACACAAATAAGTGGCTTATAAGTTGAGTGTGTCAATAGCTCTTCAGCGAGAGTAAAACAACTACTCTGTGGCGACCTGACTTTATACAATATTTGCTGCCATTTCCGTAAAAAACTGATGCACCTCCGATTACCTCTGGAGCAATGCGTACCAGTTAAAAAAACACTGTATAGGGAATGAAAGGGCATCATGAAAGATTCTGTTAAAAGTACTGGTACTTTACCTTGAAATAGATTGTATTTATAGTACGTTACTTCAAGTACATTGCACCCGGTGTACCTACTACTTTAGTTGAAGTATATAACCTCTAATTTACTTTGTACAATGCTCCAAGTATTTTTAGATGTACTTCACGCAACACTGTAAACAATCAAACACTCAACATTGTAAAACCCGAGACGTAGGACCAAAAGGAGAAGAAAAAAGTGGACAACACAGACACAGGTCTGTGCTGTCTAAAAATCAAGCTCAGACAGTGCTAAACCTCAAAGTAGAAATGACACATTTACAGTACATCATTGACCAAACAAATAGGAAAGTACAAAACAATTAGGCGCGCAGACGCAGAACCAGCTATTACAGCATTTCTTTGAAAAAACAATCCGATCCATATTTGGCTAGCGCAATTTCGCTAACGGATCAAAACCTATGTACTTTCTTTTTACCGTAAAAAATATAAAAGTAACTTCAAAGTAACTTCAAAAGTAATTCGCTACTTTTTTAAGGTAATTAGTAATTTTCTCAATTACTTTCCATTTGAGTAATTTCTACTCTACTCAAATTACTTTTGAGGTCAATACTCAGTAACTTAACTTAATTACTTTTTTTGAGTAACTTGTACATGTCTGATACGAGTCCGTAGCCAAATTCGATCAAGGAGCCTCCGTCAGTCGTCCCGTGGAAACGGCAGCTTTTATCAATGCTATCGCGGAATTAGATTCATGACCTACTGATGTCCAGTGTATAGCGAGAACTTCGGCGATTTCTTTATAGAGTCGTTCGTCCGTCGGCGATGAACTGTGCGAATATGCTTAGCGTTGAGCAGATCGCAGCGTTGACGCACATTCCGAGCGGCGAACATTTTCACTGTGCACCCCTTCAGCTGCACGGCGATCTGATTCGATCGCCGTAGGTCCCGGAAAGAATTGCCGAGCTGAACACCACGCAATTTCACGTAACACAGAACTTCGAAAACACCACGTCGCCCTTGCTGCGCCAGTCGAGGTAACCGCCATCTTGAAACTGGCGCTCTCGTTGGGTCCGAGATCTCTCGAGAGCGTCCCGCAGAGCCCGCTAGCCCGCCTCGCAAAATCCCCAGCGTTGCGTGCGTACGCAATACGCTAGCTCTTCTATTGCGTTCTGCGCACGCGCACTCCCGACCCGCAATTTTATTGCGTACGCAAGGCTTTAGCGTACGATCCACTAAAACTGTCTAGTTTTAGAATGGCGTTTCTCCGCCGCGACGCAAAAGCCCAAGCACCTCGCGCTTGCAACGCGACCAAGATAGTCACCATTTTTATTTCACACACGAAATGATGTACCTTGAGGAAAAAAGCAAGCTTTTTTTGGTCTAAACTAGATTTGTTGAAACATGAGAATGCGGTGCGAGCGGTCGACCGGTCGTGTCCGCCTGCGTCACCTCGGCAAGAGAGGTCTCGTGTAAGCACCTTCGCACACCGTACATTCGGCGAGAAATGTTCGCGCGTCACAAGCATCAGGTTGCCGGTGATCTTTGCCCACCTTACTGGATTTTCCAAACCGAATGCAATGTCGTTCTGTCTTGAAAATCGCAGTCGCGAGGATGCCACCAACGTTGCGCCCACGACGCCGCCAAAGCGGCCGCAGCCATGGGTCTGGGAGCCGCCATTTTTCAGCTCTGCTCGTCTTGGCTTTAGCCAACTTCTCATTACGAATCCACCTTGGAAGAGCGCAAAGACTCTTTGCGTACACACGTATTCCGAGAAATAGCGGCACGCTAAACTAGCGCACGCAAAACGCAAAACGAGCTTAGCGCTCGGCGCATGCGCAGTGGCGACGACGCTATTCTTTGCGTACGCAAAGATTTAGTGTGCGTTATTGTAAAAGTCCCTAATAGACAGTCTTAGTGGTATGTAAAAGCTTTACGTGCGCAAATAAATTGCGGGTTGGGCTTGCGCTTGCTTAGAACGCTATAGAAGGGCTATGGCATTGCGTATGCACGCAACTTCGGGGAATTTTGCGTTGCGGGCCAGCGGGCTTTGCGTGAAGCTCTCGAGAGATCTCGGACCCAGCGAGAGCACCTGTTTCCACAAGATGACGGTTACCTCGACTGGCGCGGCATGGGCGACGTGGTGTTTTCGAAGTTCTGTGTTACCTGAAATTACGTGGTGTTCAGCTCGGCAATTCTTTCCGTAACCTACCGCTGTCGAAGTCAGATCGCCGTACAATTGATTGAGTGCATACTGAAAATGTTGGCCACTCGCAATGTACGTGAGCGTCAGCGATCTGCTCAACGCTAAGCCTCTTCGCGCAGTTCATCGCGGACTGACGAACGACTCTACAATCAAAAAAGCGCCGAAGTTGTCGCATGGGTAAGTCATGGATTTCAGTAGTTCGTGGATATCTTCCCGCAATAGCACTGATAAAAGGTGTCGTTTCCAGGGGACGATCGACGGAGGCTCCGTGATCGAAACTAGCTACACACTCGTACTCGCAGCCTCCGTACCCCGCAGAAAAGCGTGATTGACCAGGCATCTGCGGCCTGGCTTAATTTGAAATAAAATTATTGGAAACGTTTTTTATATTTTTTTCGAGGGGTATGGTGGCCCTGTAATCACGCGGAATTCTACGGCTCTATAATTTAAATCAAGATGATCATGCGAGATGTTCACTCGGCAACGTTTGCGCAACGCACTACTAAGATTGGTGTGAGCAGGTATCATCAGCGTGCACTATACTATTACGTATTGCATACGTAAGAGCCAAAAACGCTATACTAAAACTGCCTAATATTATCGCCTAAATCCTCACACTGTGGAACTACGAAAAAAAAAAAGCTTTGTAGTCGAAGAAAAAGAGACGGGCGGGGAAGTCTCAAAACCGACGTTCCTCTCCTTTTTTTTTTGCATCGACTCAATTTTTTTTCGACAATCTTTTTTTTTTTTTGCATGGTATACAATTATTTTTTGCCAGCTCGTCTGCGGACTTACCGCTTCTTTAAGCACGGGCCGATCACTTAGAACGCAATATTGAAGTTGCAGACCATCGTATATTAGTAGAAACAATGATACTAGGAGAAGCTGCGTTATCAACGACGGTGCAAAGTGCACCGTCGTGCATTACAATGGGCTTGTTAAACCTAAGCAGTTATTAAAGTAGATTTGCTTTCAATTGTTCGAGAATACGTACAATGTGAAACAAAAATAATTTAGCACGATATAAGTGTTTCCAATTACTCTCATCCGACCGATAACTTAAAAGCAATCAGTATTTTTTTACAGTGAGTGAGGTTTTAAACACACCACAAATAAGGTGAGAGAAGATGAACGGAGAGGCAAACCATTAGCTAGTCTACCTTCCAGCTTGTGCGCTCAAACCTCTGGTATATATCTAGCGTCTCGTTCCGCCAGTGCATCGGAGCGTCCCAAGCAGAGACTTGTACGGTACTCTTTACAAATAATCAAATTACTCCTGATGCATCACTTGTTGAATACATATTGTAGTCATTGGATTGCTCTGCTTAGATAGCAATCACAAAACGAATTCGATTACATTTGAAAGTAATCAAATTCTTGAAAACTTACTATTTTCCCAACTCCTCCTGACTCCGGCCTTTGTTTCCGTGTCTACGACTACTCAACCACCATGTTTCCTTAGAATGCTGCCATAGGCTCACTACATCAAATTATAGATATTCTGAACAACGAAGGGTAAATCGATTGTTACAAACTTTACAAAAGAAGGTCAGTTTTTTTTTTAAGTTTACGTTTTAGTTTGTTTTGTTTAGATCTGAAATTACGATGACCGGGTTATCTGCAAACGACTTTCAGTGCAAAGAGTGAGAGTTGATATCGTATAGCGTCTTTTTCTTTAAATCGTTCGAACAGTCCATCTTTTCTCACTTGCAAAAAATCTTAATCAACCTCAAAGGACCTGTAACCTGTGGCGCCTGCAAGATAACCAAAACTAAATAATGTCAAAGCTAAGCCGTGACAAGACGTGAGCTCTTCGTGAAATGCAAAATAAGCGGTTGGCGCTGTTCCGCAAGAAATGAGAAGATGAGCAGTTTATAATCCGGTGGTTTGCAATTCCCAATGAACAGTACAAACAGACCGTTTTCGAACTGCCCAAAAAAATTGTGAATAAGCTTTGTTCTCAAATGTTGCGAGCCTTACCCAAGCTCTTCTTTTCGATGCTGCAAGTGATAACGACATGAGGCCTTCGAAATGATCGGAAAAGTAACGTTACTTTTCAACTAACGGTAAACTGTAGTGTGCGCGGTAAATCTTAGGCTGCAAAAAAACAAACAAAAAAAACATGAACAATTGGCATTCGTCTATAGAAAGCTCGAACTTGCACCATTTTTCCATTAAAATGATGCAATTTCAAGGCGTAGTTTTTTTGTTTGTTTGTTTTGGTAAAGGATGATACCAAACTTGCTAAAGTCAACTGCGGCCCAAGGGCACCTTCCCAGACGGCCGAGTTAGGTTATAATAGGGCCGGCTGAACCTAGGAAAATAGAATATAGAGAGAAAAAGAGACAGACACACCGCTGGACTACCAAAGTGGTTTTAATACCTCCTCATTTTTTTCAACTTTGACTATATGCTTTTGTTCTTCTCTTTTTATTTTGTTTTAAAAGCCACATAAAAACTCAACTTATATCGTAAAACCTAACTTAACTTATATTTGAATTACCCGCACTTCACCGGTACATAAAACACCGCAAATATTGTTTTTCTTTGGTATTGAGCTTGATCGACTCGCTGACGCACGTTGCTTCGCTTTCTCCTATGACCAAGTTCTCGAGCATCTCTGGTGCATACTGGTTCTTGTGTTTTGCGATGATGGTGACGCTGCTGAACTCTGCACTACATTCACAGTTGCGGCAGTGTGCTCGTAGATGACCTGTTGTTCTGCCTTTTAGAGGTGCTGCGTGTTCTTTTGTCCTGTCGTTAAGGCATCTGCCAGTTTGGTCAATGTAACACTTGCTAGACGATAAGGGAATGTGACATACAACCCCTTTTCAAATGGGGCATATCCTGTCCTGTGAGAGATGTTGCAGGTTTTGATGTGGTTGGCGTCTGCTTTGCATTACAGCACATGGAATATGCTTTGTTTGGTGCAGTGCACACAACTTTTATGTCCTGCCTCGCAGCTATCTTTTTTAATGTTGTGTTTAGTATTTGCGTTTAATTTGTGTTTGAGTTAGGGCTAAATGTGACTTCATCTGCTCGCTTGCACCCATCGGGAGAGGGCGCCACAGGTTGGAGAAAAGTGAAAATGCAACCTTGCAAAGTGTTTTTCTTTTTTTTTTTTTTGTGAAGGGTATTTTGAGCAAATTTTGGCTGAAGTGAGGCTTCGTTGCTTCGAATATATACTATTACTAGAGCGCAAAGGCACAGTGGATTTTTCACATAATTTTTACTCAAGAATGGTGCACTGCAGAAGCACTGTGCTATGCTGTTGGCTCACTATGGCTTGCTTATTCTGCCTGTCTGAATTTGCAGCTTCTCTACACAGGAGTGGTGCTCTATGGCCCGTCACTCGCTCTTGGAGCAGGTTAGTTGGTTCCCTAAAGTTCTGTATATCTGATTTCCCCAAGCAACGTATCGCTTCGCATATCTTCTTCCCTAATCGATGACTATGTATTTTATGCGCTCGCATTCTTCCCCTTTATCACCTCTGCATTAAAGAGTTGTGTGAAATCAAACATAAGAAATACACTTTACAAGGGATCCATCTTGAGTACGTCAGGCCTCCTTAGTTCTGCCATTCTTACTTTCAAATTTGTAGTAGTCAACTCGCATATTCAAATACCACGAAAGTTTTACAAAGGAAGTTTCTGTTTCGGTACGGACTGGGTGTATAGTTGCCATTCTGAACACCCAGCCTTACCTGAGCCTCCTCTCTCCGTTGGAGTGAGGTCCTAGAAACTCTGCCCTCAGTTCAACGGTGCGTAACTCGCAGGTAGCTGTATGATTGTGAAGTATTGCAAGACGGTCCGTTTTGTGACCTGAAGGGCTGTCAGGAAAAGAATAGTTAACTTCTTAACTTCTGTTAGTTTTCACCTATGTAAGCAGCGCATCGCTGGTGAGAATTTAATTAAATTAATTTTACTCTCGGAGCCGGAAGGCATTACCGAGAGGAGCGGGTTTATTGTAAGTTAAAGATAAATGTAAACCAATAAAAAATTGACTACATGACATGATATAACAAATCAGTCCTTGCAATTTTAAAATCAGCAGTATCAGTAATTGCAACAATGACTGCGGAAAGGCATTTTCAATTAATAGCTTGTTTGAGCAAAACATTTACATTTAAAAAAGACGTGCAGCATTGGGGGTGGTTCGGAAAATATCAGGTTTTAGTGGTTTTCAAAAAGGGGTTTTGAAAATAGCGCTTGGAGAAATATTGAGTTAGTATGATACACATTATTAATGTGTCGGTATCGGAGCGTTCGCTTCTGTGAAATAAACGTGAGCGTCCTAAAGAGCTGTTGAGTTATAATTGGCGAAACAAGAAAGGAGATCGATGGCTCGACTCTTTCTGCCTGCTCCGTTTTCTGTTATCTTAGGATCTAAATACACTCGGGAGCTTATGCGACAGACACAATTTCCTATTTTAAGATTCAGCTCCCATAACTTAGTATATGCACACTAAAAAAAAATTAATCGTATTCACCTCAAGAACCGCAGTGAAAACAGTTTGGCGTCTCACGGAACGTTACTAATTTTCCACTTCATCGGTTTAATTACGATATATGTTGGTACATCTAAGATTATCTTTATAATATTTTATCGAAACGTACACGTTTTGAAGGTCAGAAGCATCTCTTTTCCTTTGAAAACCAAATCTTGTAAGAACTACTTCGCGTAGCGCACGAATAGTGCGCAAAGCTCTTTTTTATGTGGCAACTAGTATTCGCTTCTTTTATGCAAGGACATCACGAATATATTTTATTTTTAAATTATGAGAGAGCTGGGCCGCACACTGTTGCGGAGGAGGCAAGCGGAGCCATAGGAAAGTTTCCTCTCGAGATCCCATTCATATGTCACTTTTCTCGAATGAATTCACAGTGACCGGAATTCCACGTCTGGACCTCGATCCTCCTCAACGGTCTGGTGTGCACCTTCTACACCACAATTGTAAGTACGCCCTTATACGAAAACAGGTACACACGGTTGCACGTACGCATCAGCTCGTGGTTTTGCTTCTCGATCGTCTAATGCGTGTGCCATTTCTTGATTCATTTTCAGGGAGGCATCAAAGCCGTCGTTTGGACAGACGTAGTCCAGATGGTCCTCATCTTCGTCGGCTACATCATGGTCATCATTTCTGTACGCACGAAAATCCAGTGTTAAGCAAAGCAATGATTATTAAAAAAAAATCTACAAGAAATTAATTTTATAGGTACGGATATAATATTTTAGTAGAAACATTTCCCAAATGTACAACAGAATATTAGTCAATATTCCAGTCCTCTCAAAACGTTACCTCACTGAGTACTTGAACATGAAAGAACAGTGCAGTATTGCGCCTTAAAACCATACTGCCGTGAGTCCGTATATCATCTTATAAAAGGAAAAGCGCGTTTCACAGCATTAAGTTAAGAGTCTATATTGCAATATATCATCGGTATATGTATATATATATATATATATATATATATATATATATATATATATATATATATATATATATATATATATATTGTAGAATATGAAAACTCTTAAACTTTCCGGAAGTTTGATTTTATAGGCTCTTTCTCGAAGCCGTTATCGGCGTACGGCTCCAACCCGATTTATTTGCCGAAGGAAATCGTTTATGATAAATATGTATGCATTCCATAAGGCATGTGCGAGAAGATGTGTCTTAAATTATTCCAGGGAGTCTACCACGTTGGTGGCATCAGCAAGGTATGGGAAGTTGCCGAAAAAGGTGGAAGGATAACTTTTCTAAAGTAAGTTAATTTTTCTATATTTGTTTCTGCGTTTCATTACCAACATTGTGTGATATATTTTTGCCGCGTTCCGCCTCACGTCCTCGCCATGTTTTCTGTCGAGTAGATGACACATTTGAATTGCAGTATATTGCGCGGGAATGACGAAGGGTGAGAAGAGTATAGAGCGACACTATAATTCTAATCTTGTCTAACGCGTGCTACCCTAGCGGCCGTCAGTTTTACGATGTCCGTCGTTGATTCCACGATTTACATATTTCTGCTCGTGACGTGTTGTCTCTTTAAACTTCCAAACGAAATCGTTCATGGGACACGTGACTGACGAGGCCCTGTCGGGGAGGAAAATAAAATATGAACGTAAATGCCGAAGGTATTGTAAGCGGAGATAGACTGTAGGCGAGCTGGTAATGAATCAACATCTTGTTGACCCTGAGATGAGAAAGAATAAAAAAGCGGACAAAAACAACAAAATCTCTTCGTCCGTTTTTTTTTTTTATTGTTCCCAATCTCAGGGTCTACAAAACCCCGAAGGTATTCATCGATTGACGCCGAATCATCATATATTTATTCCAGTTGTTTAGCGAATCTCAATTCGAATATCTTAAAGATAGCTTGTGGGTGTATGTTCAGGCAGTAGGACCTAAAAATTGCAAACCGAAGGGCAGAGTAAAACAGCTTTTGATGCACACCGCACGGCACAATTGCAATTTTGAGGTTACGATAACTCTTGTTTCTTCCTCGAAACATACCTTTCTTGTATCCAGCTCCCCTTCATCGAGATGCTTGCTGTGATGCTTGAGTAGCCTCGCGGGGCGAGCTCAATTTCAATATTTCTGCCTTCTTTTTATGCACCACCCTATTTTGTCGTTTTTTTTTTTGTTTTCGTGGCTACACTCGGTTTTTTACCATCAGCGTGGAACGGCGCCGTGGGCTCATCGTTCTACTTCTCGCATCCAAAATTCCAGCCTTGTTGATGAGTGAGGGTGCTCGGAGCATGATAGCACTTGAAAGCGTGCGTTCCTTTCTAACAAGTACTTTGCATAGCGCAATACAGCCACACGTGTAACCCCCCTACTTTATTATTCAATTAAGACAATGAAAATACACCATGAATTCGACGCCATTATCCTTAAGAGGAAATCTAGTTCTTCTGTGCGGTTTCTTAATTCGCTGGAATTGATTCTGTGCTCCTATCTTTTATATTTTTTATACTAATTTATTTCAGAAATGATTAAAAACGAGGGCAGTGAGCAAGCTTGCAACCTTAAAAAGGCACCGGAATAGACTAAACAGTCATCTGAGGACTGCTAAGCGTGACTACTACAACAGGCTTTTTGATCCATTAGAAGCTAAGAAAGCTGATGGTATATGTGGAGGAGAATACGATCATTACTAAACCCTAAGCCACCCCAAAGTATGCCCCATGAAATAAGCGCAAACGACTTTAAAGTAACGGAAGTCACCATAACAAATGCGTTTAAGATTTTTTTTTTTGTAAATGTATGTGCTTCTATTTGTGTGTCATCCTCAAGTATAGATAAGCTCCACAGTTCATGCCATTGTCGCAGACGAATACAATTTTTTTGTTCCCCATTGATCAGTCGGGAGTGCACTCAGCTATTATGCATCTTAAAGGGATTGTCTGGTCGAAACCGGAAGTACTTAAGTTCTTGCGCTCGTTACGTCGAGGGAGACTTCATGTAGACAAACGTCATTTTTATTTTGATAAATGATCTCCCGTTATTAATTAAACCTTCCATGAGCCTATGTATGAAACTGCCCCCTGAATTTCGCCAGTGTCAATGGCTGACATCCGTAGGTGCTGCGTGACGTCACAAAACGCAAAGGTTTGTCGGATGGTCGGGATAACAAGCGTTGGTCGATGAATGTCTTGTATTTTGTTTCGAATTATATAGTCTCCTAGGCTGTGCCCTACTTAAAAACGGTTCTTTTAATGCAATTCCCAAGCATGTGCAAAAAAAAGTCACGCCTTTTAGCAGGAAATTACTCGCAGACAGCCATAAGCTTCGAGCAAACGTATGCGGTTTCGCGCAAACACAACTGCGACGGCCACCGATCGAACTAGGGGCGCTTGCAAGCAAAGGATGCAGATTTCGCCTCTGAAGCGGCACCTAAGTACACGAAGCGGCATCTGGGTACACATGTCAGCGGATTTACTGGATCGTTGATGAGGCTGCGGGTCGTTCCCTCAGAGGCGATGTCCGCGGGTCGAAGACAAACGGCGAATCGTTCAAATGCATGTCGTCACTTGACTTGGACGAGCTTGGTGAATCGTATTCACGCTCCATTTTCACACGCGGGTCAAACAGAATCGGGCTGCACGCGTGCTAAATACAACTTCTGGTATCGTTTCCAGATGGCCTAGCTGTTGGTTTCGGTTTCGCTGCATAATCAAATTGATTAATCCGATTTGGGCGAGGAGTGGATGGACGTAGTTTAATATCGTTGGCACAGCATCACACATCAGCTTACAAGCCTTCTGTCCGCTTAGAGCTCAGCTCGTAGCTCTTCTGTGAGATTATTGCTGCATAAGCGGGATCTCGATCTTGACGGGAACGAAGTCCCTACGCACGGCGACGATCCACTTCGCTCGTAACTGCACGTCTCGCGGAAAAGTGTGGAACGTAATGTATTGGCTCGCGTGTGATGCCCGGTAGTTGTGGCACTCTACCGCGCAACAAAAATCTCACCCAACTACGAAACAAGTCGAGCACAACAACAAAAACGAAGCACGCTGAGGCAGACAAAACTGCTCGCTTTGTATTTTGTGACGTCAGAGCTTCAATGTTGTCAACGAAAACAGCGTTTACGCTAGAATGCGATTGGAACAACATAAATTAAATTACTCACGCAGAGGGGCATATAATATTCAGATATTGCACGTACGATCCGTCTCGAGGCAATAACAATGATTTTCAATTGTTTTCTCGAATACAAAATTTGACAGGACAATCCCTTTAAGAATAGTAGAATCATTCACTCGGATAACATGCAGATAAGACTCTTATATATATATATATATATATATATATATACAGGGTGTTTTTTAAGCTTAACAGATTTGTTTAAAAAAAGCCGTGAAAGTTACACTTATGCCGCTTGTGGAGGTGAGTTATACGGCCAGGGGACATATTATAGGGGCTAATCGTAACGATCAGTCGGCTAATTAATTAAAATTCGTTAATTAACTTTTTAGTTAATGAAAATAGACATATGGTTCCAATTAGAAACTTGCTCAGCGTCATCGAAAACACCTAAATCAGTCATTTTCAGAAAGACTTTGAGCGCGTGAGAAGCGTAGTAGTGCACTAAAGTTACCACTCGTGGAGCAGGTACAAGGCTGGGGCTAGATAAGAGACGGAAAAATCACGCGGGCGCCTTATCGCAACCTCTAGCTTTGTACCTGCTCCACGAGCGGTAAATTCAGTGCACTACTACGCTTCTCACGCGCTCAAAGTCTTTCTGAAAATGACTGATTTAGGGGTTTTCGATGACGCTGAGCAAATTTCTAATTGGAACCATATGTCTATTTTTATTAATTAAAAGTTAATTAACGAATTTTAATTAATTAGCCGACTGATCGTTACGATTAGCCCCCTATAATATGTCCCTCTGGCCGTATAACTCACCTCCACAAGCGGCATAAGTGTAACTTTCACGGCTTTTTTTAAACAAATCTGTTAAGCTTAAAAAAAACACCCTGTATATATATATACACAAGGTGTTTTTTTAAGCTTAACAGATCTTTTTTAAAAAGCCGTGAAAGTTACATTAGTGCCGCTTGTGGAGGTGAGATATAGGCCAGGGGACATATTATAGGAATAATCATAACGGTCACTCGGCTAATTATTTAAAATTCGTTAATTAACTTTTTAATTAATGAGAATAGACATATGGTTCCAATTAGAAACTTGCTCAGCGCCATCGAAAACCACTAAATCAGTCATTTCGAAAGACTTTTGAGCGCGTGAGAAGCGTAGTAGTGCACTAAAGTTACCACTCGTGTGAGCAGGTTATAGCTAGAGGTTGCGGTAAGGCGCCCGCGCGATTTTTCCGTTTCTTATCTAGCCCCAGCCCACGGCCCCAGCCTTATACCTGCTCCACGAGCGGTAACTTTAGTGCACTACTACGCTTCTCACGCGCTCAAAGTCTTTCTGAAAATGGACTGATTTAGTGGTTTTCAATGGCGCTGAGCAAGTTTCTAATTGGAACCATATGTCTATTTTCATTAACTAAAAAAGTTAATTAACGAATTTTAATTAATTAGCCGACTGATCGTTACGATTAGCTCCCTATAATATGTCCCCCTGGCCATATAACTCATCTCCGACAAGCGGCATAGGTGTAACTTTCACGACTTTTTATTAAACAAATACTGTATAAGCTATAAAGAAAATACATCCCATATATATATATATATATATATAACATTTCATTTCAAACTGGCGTTTTTCTACTCAAAATAAAGGTATAAAATGTTAGTATCTTACACAAAGGCTGGAGATATGTTCGACATCAGCAGCTATATGCCCATTTAATTTGTGCCTGCTTTTTTCAAACCTCTCGAAAGACTTTTGCATCAAAGTCTAACACATCTTGACAAATATTCTTTTTAATTTCTGATTCACAATTTGGACTTCATACGCAGATCTACCGAAATAGCATTTGTAAATTTATAAAGAGCTAATTGTAAAGGCATCTGACAAAAAAAAAAAAAAAACTAAGCGTTTTTTTTTATTACTTCAAAGGCATTCGATTCTATCAATTATGATATTTTACTTTGAAATTTGCCCGTTTTAGAATAAGAGCTGTACGCGTCTTTTCCTAACTTTCATTCAGATAGGCTAGCCATAACATCGGGAGTTCCCCAGGGCAGCATTTTTGGCCTATATTTATTCATTCTTTACATACCGACATCATAAACGTGGCTGAAAACATTGGTGTAAAACTGACCATTTACGCGGATGATACAAGTTTTTTTTTTTCTTTCCATTACTACGTTTGCACATCTATTGCCACAATGCAAGAAGTGTTAAAGCAAATTACCGCCTGGATACTCAACAACATATTAAAATTAAACTGTAGAAAGACCAAAGGAATTCTTTTAGCCCTAGAAATAAAAATGATAAATATTTCACTCCACCTTACAATAAACAATGAACCGATTTAACTAGTAAACTGTTTTAAAATACTGGGTGTTTTTGTTTTCGCACGAAATGAGCTGGAATGTTCATATAGATCATGTTCAAGCTAACTTATCTTAAAGCGTTCGGCTAATAATAAAATATAAAACGATACTTCCTACTCAAATTAAATTACCTATTTATAATTCGTTAGTTCTTTCCCGTTTAAATTACTGGAACCTTATTTGTGGCGCCACAACCAAAACAAACCTCAAAAAGTTGCACCTCTTACAAAAAGAGTATTGCGTGCGATTTCTTGTGTTCCATTTCCTCATCCCACATTATTTAAAGCACTAAACGTAAAACGCAAATCAACAAATATATGTGTGTTCAAACTTTTAACAACGTATCGTAGGGCTCTTCAGCATAAGAATGTTCAATTCATTCAATGAGCTAATCCTAAAACATCGCATCGTCCTGCGCGACCTAAGACATAATCAGCCCTGGGTAATTCGTCCATCGCGTACTAACTGCATTGATCAGACGCTTCATTTAATTTGTCCACCATGCTAAATAGTTTGTGTAATAAGTGTATAATTTTAGTGACGCTGTCACATAAAGGATTAATTAATTGATTTATTTACCCTCAAGGCCCCGAACGGCATTACAGACGGGAGTAGAGATCTCTGTGACTTCTGAATACTTTCGTTGTTTTTGTTGTTTGATTTTGGTGTGTTATATTACATGCTATTTTTTGTGTTTTAAAATTTCTTGCGTTTTCGGGTATCTTTGTGCTTAAATTATTAATCACATCTAATATTTGCATATTCGTATATTATTTGTTTTCTTTTTTCTGCTGTCAAGAACTGCGCGGGGGCTGACGCGTCCGTGAAGTAGCTACTCGGCAGCTTTTTGTCCGAGTCTCTGTTGTCATGTAAGATGATGTCACAACAAAGAAATTGGATTTGATTTGATTTGATTTTAATAGGACAGCTTAACTGTGTTCACGCTTCTTGATCTGTGACTCGTTCTTTTGCGTTCATTTCGGCGGTACTATGATCCTCGTTTCTTAAACTTGTCAGTGGATATATAGCATCCTGTATTTGTGTAACTAC
Organism: Ixodes ricinus; assembly: GCA_037355805.1. Taxonomy (NCBI): domain Eukaryota; kingdom Metazoa; phylum Arthropoda; class Arachnida; order Ixodida; family Ixodidae; genus Ixodes; species Ixodes ricinus. The sequence continues at coordinate 201,060 of JAZHYW010012583.1, forward strand.
TCCGTATTCACACCCTGTATTACAACCATTCCTATTTTTAATACAGCAGCACAAACTCGATGCCTTCCTTTCGATCAACACATGCCATAAAAAAAAAGTTTACTTTTTATGTTGTCATTGCAGCTTGAGCGTGAGCCCGTATGACACCTACACGAGTTGGAACATGTTTTTTTGTTGGACGGTGATCTGGATGTCGGCGTACTGCGCCAACCAGACCCAGGTTCAGCGGTACTCGAGCATCGGTTCGCTCAAGGATGCCAGAAAGTAAGTATGCAGCTAATACTGCCAACTACGAACCCGTCCACTTTTAAATGCCGCAAAATAAACGACGCATCGCCGTACTACCAGCCTTCGTTCGCTTCAAGCTCTAGCAGTTTGGACCATGGCGCCGAAGTCACGCAGCTTTCCAACTCAAAAGTTAAAAGGAAGATTGGAAACTTTTCGAAGAGTAAATTGGGAGCTGTTTGCGGTATCGGACGCTGTCATCTTTTCAAGTTTCCGCGGGACAAGTTGGTCTCTGGATTCGGCGATGCGTAGTTTATTTTCTTTTTTAATTTTTTTTTCAGTGCGAAATACGCGGGTTGTGTAGGGAGCATGCAATACGTTTAAGGGGGTGCCAACCCCGCTTTGGCAGCTGGTTGGCAGCGTCACCAACGACAGCTTCCGCGCAAAACGAAGCGCTGCCCCCCCCCCCCTCCCTCTCCCACCAAAACGACAGCGCCCGCAGCGGCTTGGCCGCGTCGACTGCGGATTCCTTCGGCCATATTTCTCGTTCTCGCTCTGAAGTCGGGCGCCTCGACATCAGAAAACGTATTCATGGCCAGCGTTGCTCTGTATGTGCTCTCACGTCATTCGATCTGAACGCAGTTGTAAGCGGCAACGGGGCGGCAACACACCGTAATGTTTTTTTTTCTTATCTGCGCTGGAGTATGCCTCCACGTAGCGCTCGTATGTTTGGCGGCACCGGAAAAATCACGGAAATTCATGAAATCTGCGAGAAAATTTATTTTCGCCACTCTTATTATTAGATTGCTCTTCACTCGCTGGGGGATTGAGTAGACGCACTGGGATTGAGATGGTCGCGGCTGTTTTAGCCAGCGCGTGGGTCTGTGTTCTCAATTTTAACGTTTTGTGGTGAAAAGTTAGCGTCGAATGTGGCCTCGAATATTTTGTACAACTCTGTGCTCGGGTAAGCTGTAATTAATTAGAAACTATTAGAAACTATGGCTGGCTGCTACGCAGAATGTTTGTGCGAACAGTCGCGCCATTATCTTGTCGCACACTTCCAAACCATTGCGAACGCCGCCGGTACTTTAATAAGCCTCGTTTGTCGAGTCCCGTAAGACATAACAATATAATAATGCTTTACTTTTGCTGTGGTGCTCACAAATAGCTATAATGCATTTTCTTTTTGTGATATAAGCTAAGGTTATTTAACACAAACCTAATCACAATAAACAAAACATGATAAAATAAATAGGTAAAAAATGCTCAAATGCTATAACTTTATACGAATTAATATACAGCTTATGCAGAATATGCATAAATAATGTACGATATACACATAATATAAGAAGTGTATATCAAGAAAGCAAATTTAGACACAAAGATATACGAAATCAAAGATGAAGTAATAAAATAACAACATGTAAACGCCACGGCTCGAGCACAGATGACGAACAATGCTGCAAGGTTGCCTCGAATAATCAAAACAATAAAAATATACAAGTTACAAACCTTAATGTCATTTTCGACCGTCTGCATTCTTGATAACGGTGACTGTATGCAAATGTTTTGGGGATAGCATACAAAACTTCAGATTTTATAACTCGATGTACTACCGTGTATAAATAGTAGGAATGTGAAAGGTCTCGGTGCTTTTAGAATTTCCAGTCTAATTACACTTAACAAATATTCATACTTGACGAACACTCTCCGGCCATTGTATTTGTAATCAAGTATTCTTATGAACCTCTGCACATTTTCAATAATTTCCTCTTGGGTCGAAGAAATTAAATTTTAAATAACTGATCCCAGCTCAAGCCTAGAATGAACAGGGCTACGCAACAAACGTATTATGAAGAATAACAAAGTAAAATATTTCGACAAACGAGTAATCATATGCTGTCGAGACCGGTTATAACGAAGTCGGTTATAACGAAATAGCGGCTACAGCGAAGCGATCACGATTTCCCATTCCCTTTTGCACTTCATTAACCGAAGTCGGTTATAACGAAATACCGGATATATCGAAGTGATTTCCGATTCCTGTTGACTTCGCTATAACTGGTCTCGACAGTGCAACATTCTTAGCACTGAGCCAACAATAATGGAAGCATGTTTTCCAAAAAGAAAGGCTGTGATTAATATCAACGCCAAGGTGTTAACCAGAGACACTCGGGGTATCAAACTACCGCAAGAACGTAATGGCGGAACAAAACATCACGCTTCCTCGACAAAGATATCAACTTGGTTTTCTGATGGATCTAAAGTTAATGTTGAACACCACTTGGATATTTAATAAATTTATTTTTGTAATAAAACACAATCGCCATAATCATCGACCTTTAAAAAGTTACATCATCAGCGAAAACAAGAATACATTAGAATCGATTCACGCATAAAACGGTATCATTCGCATACAAGGTAAGCATTGTCGGTGGTGTTCTACAAACGCCGGAGGAAATACTTAAAAGGTTAAAACAGCGCAAAAAAAAAAAAACCGACGGACTGGATGAAGGAGGACACAGAAAGAGCGCTGACTCGCAACTAAATTTTATTGGACGCAACGTTGCAATATATACACGCACAGTTGAGAACAAAAAGAAAGAAAATCAGCCTAAAAAATACAAAACAAAAGCACAAAAAACGATTAGCTTGGTTTTAGCGCGTGCCCTCTGTATGTCTTTTTGGAGGCGATACTTCGTTTTTGGTGCTTTTGTTTTGTATTTTTTAGGCTGATTTTCTTCCTTTTTGTTCTCAACTGTGCGTGTATATATTGCACCGTTGCGTCCAATAAAATTTAGTAGCGAGTCAGCGCTCTGTCTGTGTCTTCCTTCATCCAGTCCGTCGTTTTGTTTTTTGCGCTGTTTTAACCTTTTAAGTATGTCGTACCAACTCGCCCAAGCTTCAACTTTAGCCGGAGGAAAAATGCAGGCGTCCGAACCAGAGCTTTGGCTTGAGTCAACTTCCTTTTCTTTATTTCCCTGGCTCCCAAGCCACGAGCGCTGGCAGAGGCTGGCGCTCGTGATAGCTAGCATTGCGGGCATAACGTATAGTCCGTGTCGCTATAGAATCCCTCCCCTTCCCCCCCCCTAGTTGCGCGGAGCAAAAGTTGTGGTTGTGCTCCACGTAACGATCTTTTTTGGAACCAGGTTGCTGGTGGGTGTTGGTGAATTGAGTAGTTAGTTGTTCTGGACAGTTCAAGTGGGAAAACGATAGGATTTGTCACAGAGGAAGCTAAATAGGCAGGTTTCACGCGGTCCAGTGTTACCACATCGTGACGTCCGTTGACGTTGACCTTGGTGTTTTTTTTTCTGTTCGAGAAAGAACTTTATACGGTCCGTCGCAAGGTAGCGTGAGGGGTGTTCGTACAGCATCTCTTCGCATGAATACGTGTGTACAGGGCAGACTTGGACGTAGTTCAACTACTCTACTCAAACTACTGTAGTTTAACTACTTTTTTCGAGTAACTTGGTAACTTCCAAGTGCAACTTGATTTGGGCAATTAGTAGTTTTATTTAACTACTTTTTTAGGTAACTTCTACTCAAATTACTAACTACTTTCGAAATCAGTAGCTAAGTTTGCTCGTCACGAAAGTTTGAGCGCAGAAATGAAATGAGACGCCGGCAGATGAGGTAGGCATTTCGAACATGGGGCCCCTTAATTCGGGAAGGCGTCCTGGGGCCAAGGTAAAGATGCATGCCCCAAAACATAACACCGGCGCGCACGAACGCAGGAAGAGATGCTTAACAAGCCTTGGTTGGGTATTGACCACCTGGCATTGACCTAATCTGGTAATGCACGCACGGGCCCCGTTTCCAGCTAAAACCGCGAAGGACGGGGACACTCCGAGGGCTGATGTTGTTTGTCTTTAGTGAGTTCTGACTCAAGCTGGGCGCCTGCTCCAATGGTCGCCTCGTCGTCAGCGCATACGCCTTGCAAAGCCGGACTCCGCGCAAAATCCCTGACACGGATAATCCGTTCATAGGAGCACGTTCCTAACTCCAGCTGCAATTGCACGAGCGACGATGCCTGTTCACGTAATCCTTCGCGTCCTTCCGACCTTCCATGCCTGGGAGACCTCTTTGTTAAAAACGATTTACTTGTCAGGCGCGTCAGGATATTGTAGTCGCCGGTGAGGATTGCGAGTTATCTTGGGAGATCCTTTTGTTAAACCCGGCGTCAGCGGTCGAAGCATATTTCGGTTTATCTTCTGTTAAACCAAAGCAATTTTTTCAGTAGCGTAGCACTAGCACTACAACGAGACGCGCAGTCGTCCGGATGATCTCATCGTCGTGGCGCGAGACCTGAACCCTTGACGGTCTGGTGCACTCGCTCAGCGTACTCTCAGAACGTCGTCGCAATAAAGAGGGGCCAGTCATAACAATCTCAACTTTTCGGGAAAAAAGGAGCGAGGAAAGTTTGTTATAAAAGACCCTCTACCCCAGGCAACCCTTCACATGTTTCGGTCATGGACACCTAAGACGCCGACACTCGCTTACCCGAACCTTGCACAGCCTGTTTCTCAAATTCAACGGTGCCGTTTCATCCAGCGCGTCGGTGGAACGTCTGTTTAGCTATGGCTGGGGACGTCTCGTGAAGGGAAAGTGGGAAAACTCTCCTATCTAAAACTTTAAAAGTCAATTGCTTCTACGAACGAATAAACTGTTTTGTGAAAACGCAAGCACTAAATTGACTGCATTTATTTTAGCTCCGCAGGGTTTTCCATTTGATCAAAACGACTGTTCATTTTGGCACCACAAAAATATAAAAAAGTAACTTCGATAGCAACTTCAAAGCAACTCGCTACTTTTTACGCAGTAGTTAGTAGTTTACTCAATTACTATTACAAATGCGTAATTTCTACTCTACTCCAATTACTTTTGGCGCTGATACTCAGCAATCCAACTTAGCTACCTTTTTTGAGTAATTTTGGTGTCATGTCTCGGTACAGTGGGCTGCTATTCTGGTCGCAAACAGGGTACCTTTCAGAGTTGTGACGCATCGAGAAAGAAGGGGCGGAGCCTCAAACTAGAATGATTCTTGTTTGAGGCTCCGCCCCAACGTTCGGGTTCACGCACGCGGTCAGCTAGAATTTGACGATCCCCCTACGTCGCGATGACGTGTCCACGCAGTTGGGGCGCAGAAATCCCCGCATTTCCCCTGTTCTTTTTGTTGTCTTCTTTCTTTCCTCCGGGAGTTAGAACGAGCGGATAACTGAAGAAAGGATACCTTCCGGAAAATGGAAGGCAACAGAGGTAAATAATATTGTCCTTTTATAAAATGCGAACGATTATTTCAATAATTATGACGTAAAGTAAATTTAACTAAGATATCTCAACTTGTTTTCTCGAAGTCTTTCGCTACGGTCTTTCAAAACAAACATGGCGAAAACCGCGGTAACGACTTTGTGGTGTTTGTGTCTCGTTTGCGTCGTTGCTTTCTCTGTCTCTGCACGATACGGATGGCATTACGAGAAGAAAATATTATGTGAAGGTACGCTGCGACACGGAGCATCCTTTGTGAAGCCGCCGTGAACATAAGCTGCAAATGAGATGTCCTGTTTGCCTGTGAAGGAGGCTCTAAATGGATACGGAGCTGACGACGACTCTGTGGTAATCACTGATCTCCACTAGAGGGGGCTGGATGGCGCATTGAGCAAACAGGCTACGAAGCCACCGGAAGTAAGCGGCTTGTCCCGGAAGTGAGCGCTTGGCAGGCTTTGTAACCCTTCTGAGTGCTGGTTCGAAAAGCGTCGAGGGCGCTAAATTTTCGCTTGTTCCTCAAGAGAGCCTGGCTGTTGCGCAGTAAGAGCGGCATGCAGACCCGACAAGTGTCATGGGAATTGCCATTCAATGTAAACATTTTGATTATTCTAGTTGATCAAGTGTGAATATGTCCCAAGGTCAAATGCCTCATTCTCGGAATTTAATCCAGAACGGAAGTATTAAAACCCAATCAAAGACGCAAAAAAGCATGGTTCAAGATATCGACTGAATGCACTAGGAAGCCCAGCGCACGCCTCGACTTCCGGGACAAGCATCGAACTTACGGTGGCTTCACTTGCGTCAGGCTCGAGTAAAGTCCTCTATCCTGGGAAAAGTGGCGCCATTCATTGTTGTAGAAATGCTCGAGGCACGTGCTGCGCGCCAGTTCTGGGAAATTCGCTGCGTCTGAAATCTTGCTCAGTGCTGCGCTGTGCCGCCATGATCTTCCCAAGGGCTGCGCGTTGCACGTGTCTCGTGCATCGACGCACCTTGCACTACTTTGGAAACATGAAGGGGCTTTAGCTCGAGGCCGCTGCGCGCCATCCAGTCCCCTATAGTAGAGATCAGTGGTGGTAATATATGACAAGTCGTGAGATCGACGCAGAGTGCACCGTTTGTGAACTTGCTGTGGATGATGCAGGAAAGTTTCTTCGGGCAGTTTTAATAATGCTTTGCACCCTTTGCTCACTGCAGCGATTACGACGGTAGTCCCCATATGACATGCTCTTTTCTTTCGGCGCTGAATAAATGGACGCGACCGCATAATCTCGGGCAATCTTTTTTACTTTACTTTTCATTTGCAGAAAAGCTCGTGCAAAGAAAAAAGAAAACGGCTTCCACGTTTTTACATGTTCCTACATAGGTACCTCGCTATCCCATTGGTACACCATTGGCTTCATTGGGCGTGGCGATTCAACGCTATTTGCCATGGGAACCTTCGTGAAACTAGAAAGCCTCTGTTTGCCGCTAACAGTCGTTTTTCGAGTTCGGGTTGTGACGACAAAATGGCGTAAGAACAAGAATGCACGGGAGTACTTGCATTGTTTTAAGTCGACAACCGTACCCTTGGCGTAGATAAACTCGAAAGAACAAGGCCGCGATGCTCGTCAAATCGGATGCGGCTGGGGTTTGACATACGATCGGTAACTTGATCAACGCGTTCACGAATGCTTTCGTGCTGTTGCATGAGCCCATTTGGCGGCAGGACCCGGTCGAAGAGCACAGTGAGCTGGCGTTCGACGTCTCCGATATACCACTTGACGAGATGCAAGACTTGGCTTCTATTTGTGCCGGTGTTCTGAAGCTTAAAAGTGGTGGTGGTGTTGTGGCTCGTAATGGCAGCCTTGCTGAGAATATTAAGATGGTAATAGACCTTCATTCAGCGTTGCCATGCGTCAAGATTCAAAACCTCACTTTGACACAAAGTGACCAACGCTTCCGCGAGAACGAAGGCAGCAGCCAACGGTCTGAGAAAGAATTGTGCCGCCGCCACGACCCCCAGCGATCGCTTCAACGGCAAGAAAACAAACGACAAGCTCATTGAGGTTTGTGTAGCGCTGACTGCTGATTCATCGGACGACAAAGGCGAATGGTGTAAAACACAAAGTAAGTTCGCAAGCGTTTTGCAAAACTAACGCGTTTCGTTGAAAATTTAATTTGTGGAATTTGTTAACGCCTTGAAAGTTTGACAGGGACTGAATGGTGAACGCAGCCTTCACACAAGTGTTTTCTACAGTGTGTGCTTTGCCTGCATGCATATAAAGACAGAAACACTGCTTATATGGTGCATAAAATAAAGGAAATGTCGCTTATCTTGATAATGTCGACTATCTATTGAGTACTGTTGATAGTAGTGGCGTAGCCGGGAACTTTGAGGGGTGAGGGTGGAGGGGGTTGAGGTGGCTGGGATGTTCATAGACTTGGGGTGCGGGGGGGATGTTGTCGAAACTTTTGTGTATATTCTAGGGCCCGCCGTATTTGGGGAGGAGGGACCGAAGCCCCATGAGCCTCCCCCTCGCACACCCACCCCTGACTTCGCCACTGGATGATTCCGTAAGGGAGCATCCTACATTCACTGAGCTGCCATAAGCATGTGCATAGCCACTAAGCTCGTACCACAATGGCAAGATAGTTGCATGACATTCTTCACGTTACGTAGCAGTTCTTTCTTTAGTACATATGCTCGCTTTTCCTTCACACATCTATTCTGCTTCCGCTTGTCGTTTATGCTTGATGGTGATAATTCAACAGTGCGTATTTGCTCTGCATCACAGGCAAATTTCAAGAATCCAGTTCACACCACTCTTTAATTTCGATGAGTTACTGTCTCTTTTGAAACGACGATCTATTTAATTGGTATCATAACCTTTACATTAGACACACGTGCGTTGAATGTATGGACAATTGTATCTTTCTTGTTTTTCTTGGTCACGGAGATGACAACCATCCACAAGATTGCAGTGGCTAAATTTTCGTCTACAGTGGGTAACGATGTTACCATACTCTGTCAGACTAAACTCCTGCTGTCTCAACTGTAGACATGGGTACTAAGCGTGCACTAACTTCGAAGCGGTACAAACACTGAAGTTTTAACGTCAAGTTAACACCATGTTGTTAATGGCAAAGTGGTGTTTGCGGCAAAGTGTTGGAGTCCATCAGAACGGTGACGGTCTCCTTCAGACCGATGATGATGGTGACGAAGGTTCAGTTAGATTCTAGGTTCAGTCAACGCACCCCACGACGTCGGTGTGCTTGTCGTGGTGGCAACGAAAGCCTTCTTTCGCACATGCCTCAGCTGCCTCGGTCCGGGGTTTTGTCGACCCAGCCGTCTCTTCCCAGCCGGTTGACAGCGACACTCGAGATGGCCGTCACGGCTCTGATCACCATCCACTGGGCATTAGCTATGTGATCATCGGTGGCAACCGCGCCCTTGTAGTTCCCCGTTGCGAAAATTCTCAGTGCGATTCAATTGGTAGCTGCTGCTCGACGGTCACCATCTATCATCGTCGCCGTGTCTCGTCGTGCAGCTGGAGACCTATATGTTGTGCTTTTTGGACTCCCACGGCGACTAGGGAGAAGGAAGTGACGTCAACAACGCAAAAAACGCAGATTGGATGTTTCTTCTGCGGAAATTCGTCATCAGCGACCTCACTAATCAACATCCAATCTGCGTTTGCTGCGTTGTTGACGTCACTTCCTTCTCCCTAGTCGCCGTGGGAGTCCAAAAGCGCAACATAGGGTCTCCTGGTCACACTGCGATCACACGGTGCTTTCGACAAGCGGTATTTTCGTCAGAAACAGTCGTCGTGCATCGCGAAGGCAACCGGGTTCTCGCGGAAAACCCGTCAGTGCACACGTTGGTCGAGACATCGTTGAACAACAAGCATCGCCGCTCAGTTTCTACGCTTTAGAATCTTGCCCAAAGCTTGTTCCCTTCGTGCAATAGAAACAGACGTTAAAAGCACGAGCATATCACCCCGAACGATGCTTGCACGAACGTTGGCTTGCACTGCGCAAGCACGCCTGCTCGAGCACGTACTTGAAGCTCCTACACCCGCACAAGCTCGCACTCATAGTGAAACAGAGAGTAGGGTGTGTCGAGTAATACCGCAGTTAATCTAGTTACGCGACTTCCGCTATGTGCTACGTAAGTCGGGTGTGGTCATACGTCACTTTGTCGTCACGGTCCGAACTCGAAGAGCGACAGTTACGGCAAACGGTTGCTTTCGTGTTTCGCGAACGTTCCCATGGGAACCGCGTGGAATTATCACGCGCGCTGTGGGAGCGCACGGTTCGTAGGTGGGAGGAGTTTTCGAGAAACACGAACGTGAGCGTTTGTGACCAGAATAGCACCCCAGGTCTGGAGGTCATCGCTAATAAAAACCTGTCGTGGAGTCTGTTGTCTGCGTGGCACTGGTCGCAGGGAGGAAAATAAATTTCTCATGTCTCGAAGATAGGACAGGATGTCAGGATCTTCCGATGGTACATGTGTCAGAAATTCTCCAGGTAACCTAAGCGTAGTGCCATAGACGAGCTAGGCTAAGGTGCAAGCGATGTCTGTTTTGAAAGTAGGACGGATTCCAAGAAGGACGAGAGGAAGGTGGCTAACCCAATGAGCACGATCTTCTTTCGCCATCAGTGCTGCCTTGAGCTGGCGATGCAGCCGTTCAACCATTCCATTGGCTGAAGGGTGGTATGCAGTGGTGTGTACGTGGCGTACACCAAAGATCTTGGTGAGGGCCGTGAAAAATTTTCATTGACACTGTCGGCCATGGTCGGTCGTGATGGTGAACGGGCAGATAGATAGGAAAGTGTGGACGACCGTCTCCGCTGTTAAGTCGGTGAGTGGAACAGCTTCCGGCCATCGCATGAACCTGTCCATACATGTCAAAACGTATCGAAAACCGCTTGACGATGGTAGAGGTCCCACAATATCAATGTGGACGTGATCAAATCTGGCACCTAGAGGTCGAAATGCAAGCGGTGCCTTCGTGTGTCGAAGTACTTTGGAATGCGTTGACATTTGCAGCATGTTTTGGTCCATCGACGGATGTCAGCGTTAATCCGGGGCCAGATGTATCGTGCCGTAACGAGGCATTGCGTTGCACGAATGCCCGGATGACTAAGATCATGAATGAAGTGGAAGATAGCTTGTCGAAACCGTTCGGGTATGTATGGCCTAGGTGTACCGGTTGACACGTTGCAGACAAGCTCGCAGTTGGCGAGTGGCAGTGTGACGGTTTGGAGCTGCAGAGATGTAGAGGACACTCGTAGCTTTTGCAGCTCGGAGTCTTCCTGTTGTGCGGAGGCCAGATCCGAAAAACTGACAACAGGAGGTGATAAAACACCGTCAATGCTTGAGAGTGCTTCTGTTGGCTTGTTGTCAGTTCCGGCGGCATGGCGTAGATCAGTGGTATACTTGGAGATGTACGAGAGGTGGCGAATTTCTCTGGCGGAGTAGGAATTGTGATTTCCCGCGAATGCATAAATCAGGGGCTTGTGGTCAGTTAGCACGTGGAAAACTTGGCCTTCCAAGAAGCACCGGAAGTGCCGAACGGTCGCATAAATTGCGAAGAGCTCGCGTCCAAACGTGCTGTAGCATGTCTCCGCAGGTTTGAGCTTCTGTGAGAAAAATCCAAGCGGATTCCACCCATTTTCGCCGCACTGCTGTAATACAGCGCCGACAGCAACATCGGACGCATCTACCATGACACGCGTCGGGGCGTTTGGCATAGGATGCACGAGTAGTGTGGCATCGGCAAGGGCTTGCTTGGCCGCGGTGAAAGCCTCCACTGCGCTGGTGGTCCATGATGCTTGTGCCGAAGACCTCGGAGCAAGTCTGTCAGAGGCTGAATGATTAGTGCGTAATGTGGGATGAAATGCCGATGAAAATTAATGAGGCCCAGAAATTCCCGCAGCTCACATAAAGATTTGGGTTGTGGGAAGTCTCGTATGGCTTCCACCTTAGATTAAAGAGCTTCGATGCCATCGGGAGTGATGCGGTGCCCTAAAAATTCCAGTGCCGTAGTACCAAATGTACACTTCGCCACCATTACGAAAATCTGTAGTTAAATTCTTTAGAATTTCTGTTGAAAATTTTCTGGAATCGTATTGAATTTCTTTTAAACTTTTTTGATGTTTTTTAGACTTTATTTTGACAACTTATTTAACTGCTAGTTAAAATTGGCCACTTAAATTTTTATAAGTTCTTCTTTACATACATTTCTTTGAATTCCTTCTTACATAAATTTTGTTGAATTCCTTCTGACGGAACCGCAAATTAACGATTAAAAAAAACTAAATTTTTTCATATATTTTGAATTTTGTTAGGAAATAGTGTCCCTTTGGTACATACACATCCCACAAATGAGCATTGGAAACAAACACAAACACCATGAAGCACTCAACACCAAATCACAGTCCCGTTAACTGCTACAGAGCCTTATTTAGCCTACATATTGAAGGTAATCATTTGGCCGGTGACCACCTCAGCCTTACTAAGGTTCCCAGTGTCCGATCTCCTTCTCGAAAGTCTGTCAAAGGGAAGACAGTGTTTCGAAGTTCGTGGAACTCTATATCTTACTAAAAAGCATTGGTTCAACTAATAATAATACCGCGTAGTCTCTAAAACAACATCCACAAAAGCGGCTCATTGAACAAATGTTATCACTTCTCTGCGTAGCACCACTCAGGACGAAGCCAGTCAAGGCGGTTGCTCCACATTAAAATAGTTATTTTGCTTTTCCTTTCTAGTTGACTAGTTGAATAGGGTCAATAAAGTCACGATAGTTGCTTAGAAAGTGAGAACGGCAGGGCGTGTTTTTCGAACGCCTGGCCTCCAGCACGCGCCCCATGCCTTCTGTCGTGCTTTGACTGCGCGCTCGAGCTCGAGGGGCGCGAGACGTCGAAGCGTTGTCAAGGATAGGAGGCTTGCGCTGGAGGCAGGAAAACTGAAGCTCCTGCCTGCGGTTCTCAACTTGTCAGAGACTATTGAGAAACTTAATGACTTTTGAGATTTAGTCAAGATGTACCATGTTCAATAAAAAGTCAACAGAAAGTTTGTAGCGGTTCTATTGACACTGGCTACAGAAAGTCAACTGAATATTTTAAACATGAAGTAAACAGAACGTCTGCACTATTTCTGATGACTCTTTCAACAAGAAGTCAGCAGAAAATATCAACGTAGAGATAGTATAAAGTCAACAGTTTTTCTTTTGACTCGGGCAGAAGAAAATTATCAGAAAAGTTTCAAGACAAAATCAACAAACTTTCTGTTGACCATGTCAACAGGAAATCAAAGTCAAAAGAAAGTACTCAGAGTAAACAAGAACAATAACATTTTCAATAAAAAGTCAAGAAATTTTTTTATAAGGGTTTGTAGAACCATATATCCATCGCCGTCATGCCGGACCCCGCACACGACCACAGACCATATAAAATAATAAAAACGTTTTTTTAAATCTTTTTATAAAATATAAAGAAATAATGTCAATAAGTTTTCTTTATATTTTTTTAGAAAATAGCCTACAAAAAACCGTCATTACCACTCCTTTTCAATTTTTTTTTTATAAATAAGTCTACAAAAGAAAATCTATTGGTTTTCCTTTTGAATTCTTTTAGAAGAAACCCTACAGAAAAACGTCATTATAACTTCTTTTTAATTTTTTATAAGTAAGTCCCCAAAAAATTTTAGTATTTTTTCTTTTGAAAGTATTTTACAATAATCAAAACAAAGTGCGTTTATAAAGGAATTCAGTAGGATCCCGGAAAGTCAATAAGAAGTCTAAGAAAATTAAAAAAGAATGTTGAGACCTGTTTTTGTAAGGGCACATTGATTGTAAGCCCGTATTCGCGGAGGCGTTCGGAGAGCAGGCGCAGATGTGTAGTGTGCTGCTCGTGGGATTTGCTCGCTATCAACAAGTGCTCCACGTAGGCAAATACAAAAGGCAGTCCGCGAAGAACTTCGTGGATGAAACTCTGAAAGGTTTGCGCGGCGTTTCTCAATACGAAAGGCATGCGAACGTACTCGAAGAGGCCAAATGGTGTGGTGTTGGCCGTCTTCGGAATATTTGCAGGCTCGATCGGGATGTGTTGATACGCCTTCACCATGTCGATTTTGGTAAATATAGAGGTTCCTGCCAGGTGTTCGGCGAAGTCGCGTATGTGAGGTGGTGGGTAGCGATCGGGGTTGTGTATGGGTGTTTAGCGCCCTGTAATCACCGCATAGCCTCCAGTCCTCTGGGTCTTTCTTAGGAACTATGTGGAGTGGTGACGCCCAAGAACTGTTGGATGGCCGAATCATGCCTAGTTTTAGCATGTGCTCGAACTCTCGCCGTGCTACTTACAGGCGTTCGCCAGACAGACGACGAGGGCGAGGAAAACGGGAGGGCCGGAGGTGACGATGTGGTGTGTCACTGCTTGCAGTGGCAGCTCTGCCATGTCGGACGACTTCGGGATTTCAGGGAATTCTTTAGAAATGTCTGAGAATCTCGAAGGAGGCACGATGTTCTAGACGCAAAGGGGAGGTAGTGTTTTGGACACGCCGTTGACAGCGAATGAGTCTTCCTGTCAATAAGGTGTCGATGATGCATGCTGACGTCCAGATCGAAGTGTGAAAGAAAATCTGAGCCTAAGATGGGGTAGGTCACGTCGGCAATGATGAAAACCCATCGAAAGGTCTTGCGAAGCCCTAAGTCCAGGGTCAGAGATTGTCTTCCATACGTTGGAATGTTTGATCCGTTTGCCGCGACAAGATGCGAACCGGGCAATGGATGTCGCCTCTTTCTATGTGTAGGTCGAAGGACACACATTTGAGCTCTTTTGTCGACCAGGAAACGGCGGCCCGTTATTGGGTCTATGACGAAAAACAGACAGCTTGTTGTTGGGCCGACGTCACTTGCCGCCTCTAGTGACGGGCCAGAGCGTTTTCCTGCCAATCGCACGGCTGTTGGCACTTGCGTGCGTCGCTACCGAATTTCTGGTGGTACGAACGTCTGTCCGTCGTTGTGAAGGACTGCGACGTCGAGAGGATCTACTTCTCCAATGACGTCGCGAGTCGTTTCTCTTTGTACTAAGTGCTGCGACGGCTGTTGTGAGGGCGTCGATGCGGGCTTCAAGGGCTGCCATGGCGGAACGCTGATGAGCGTTATCCGTGACGCTTGACAGGGCAGGCGCAGCATACTCCGGGGCGCGGTCAGCCATCTCGGCAAGGCGATCTAGTGGAACATCGGTGGCTGGTGCAAGCGTCATGCGAATGCCTTGTGGCAAGCACTGGAGGAACAATTCCGTAGAATCAGATTGTTCGCGTCCGAAGCTTGCTCACCTAACAGCTGGCGCATGCGATGAAGTAGCTGAGAGGGTCGACGGTCGCCCAGCTCCTCTGTGTTTAGGAGCTGCTGTAGCCTTGAAGCCTCTGACTCCGTCTTCCTAGCGAGGATCGTCCACTTGATGTAGTTGTAGGCGTCGTCAGGAGGGGGAGACGCCGGTACGTCGTCCAGCTCATCAGCTACCTCTGGGGGAAGAGCGGAAACCACATGGTAGTAGCGGGCGGTCTGGCTTGTGATGCGCCGCAGGTGGAATTGCGCTTCCGCTTGGGAAAACCGGGGGCTATGTTGCACGTTTTGGACTCCCAGGAGACTAGGGAGAAGGAAGTGACGTAGGTGTGAATGAACGAATCTTAGCAACACCACAGATCGCGGAAACTCACCGTCATCAGCGACTCCACCAATCGACATCCAAAGAGCGTTGTTGACGTCACTTCCTTCTCCCTAGTCTCCTGGGAGTCCAAAACGTGCAACATAGCCCCCCAGGTCCGAGGGTTTTTCGCTTAGAAGGCTGGAAGGCGGAGGTGGACGGTGGAGAAAGCTCCGTCGCCGTTGGAAGAGGTGCCAGCAGCACTCTGGTTCATGTTGGTCGGACGTCCGGGGTCACCAGTTTGTCGGCGGTGTTCTATAAACGCCGGAGGAAAAATGCAGGCGTCCGAACCAGAGCTTTGGCTAGAGTCAACTTCCTTTTCTTTATTTCCCTGGCTCCCAAGCCACGAGTGCTGGCAGGGGCTGGCGCTCGTGATAGCCAGCATTGCGAGCCTAGCGCATCTGTCTGTGTCACTATAGCATCATCGGCCCTGCGGTTCGGTCGTGTGGTACACCAGAAAACGATACAAATATCTGCAAACTCTCTGATAACCGGCGCCTTACGATGATTGTGTTTATCATAAATTGAGGAGTTCGTGCGTATGGAGACTGAAATCTTCTCAAGTTTCAACCCAAGAAATCTGCAAGTTGCTTTAAATGTTCTTATAGCAAAACCTGACACTACCCCCACCACTGTACGGTACAGACGTAGATCATTTGAAAGGGCGAACTATTCACTTTTCCGTGCTTTAACATAGAAGGTAGAAAGTTTTCTCGGAAAATCTATGTCGTTAACAGAAGCAAAAACGTTATATTATTCGTGTCCGGTTGTTTAATTCTGCCGTCCCAACCCCTTCCTTCCCCCGCACCTCTCCCCCCCCCCCCCCCACGCACCCCAAAAAAGAAAAAGGTTCCGTTTGTGCTTGTTGCGCATGCATTATTACATGTTGAAAACGACAGGTATATAGGTAACGTTCAATGTTTGAACTAATTGTGCAATTTATTTAGCGTATCAGCGAAGGTGTACTGCAACCATCTCTTGATCACATTTTAAACGACATATAAAGTCAATTAACGCACCTTGCTAAACGATCATAAGACGCTTTGTTTTGCAATGAGACCCCTTGTAAAACGTTATTGAAAGTCCAAGACATGAAACGTCAAATGTCCTGGTGAAGTGCCGCGTTTATGTTTCACCCGTGGACGTATTGTAGAAAAGAGCGCCCATTCATTTTTAGCTTTCTGCTCCACGCAAATTTTCGGGGTAATGTTTGTGCAATTATTCGTCGCTACACGCCGTCCTTGACTTGCACTTCTTCACTGCAGGGCAGTGCTGCTCAATGTTCCCGGAGTTTCAATTACGCTGCTCTTATCCGTCATCACCGGCCTCGTTCTGTTCGCCGTCTACAGCGACTGCGATCCAAGACTCACCGGAGACATCAAAAAGGCCGACCAGGTAAGATTCGTTAGCAGCTTCGATTTTTACTTCACCCGTTTCCTTTTTAATTTGTTCTTAACGAGACGAAGAGAGCACTTTGAAGCTAATCGGAGTTGATAGACTGAAGCATCATCAAGTATACGACATCTGGGACATTCCCATGTCGCCGTTTGAATTAATTGAATCGTAGTTCCGTTTTTTATAGTCTCGTATATTTAAGATGAGGGGCTTTACTTTGAATAGGAAACGTGAAATTAAAATATATGATTAGATGATCACTCAGCCCGGGTAGTAACAAAATGTAGCTTATTATTTCAAGGTCGGTTGGTAAACAAAGATCAAGAACATTGCTACTACGATCAGAAACTCGCGTAGGGTGATTGATTAACTGCACTAGGCTGAAGTCTGAGCTCATATCTAGAAAATATTTGGATTTATTATTATTAGTAGTAAAGAGATTCCAATCGATTGCTGACAAGTTAAACTCTCCGCAAATGACGAAAGTTACTTTCGGAAATCTTGTGAACATCTCGGAAAAACTATTCTGCAAACCTAAAATAAAAGTACTGCCACTGTCTGGTGGCCTATAGGAAATTGCAATTATTAATTTTGATGAGGTTGTTGAAACCTCTTGGCAAAGCAGTTCCAAACTCGCTGCAGCTCCAGTCAAGGATGAAGAGACGCAGGTGGTCACAGCCGCCAAAACACCTCCCCTCTTCGGCTAAATCTGTCACGTCTATATAAATTGTAGTTAGTAAACAAAACAGAAACAAAAACTTTTGAATCCTAATTATCAAAGCTTAAGAAAGGGCACTGACACAACAAAATCATTTTTTTTTATTATCCGAAACGATTGAAAACGATGCCGGGACATTACCCTCAAAATTCGAAACTTGGGAATTCAGTATTTGTGAAGTAAAATAACCATTTCCAAATGCCGAATTTGAAGTTCCCGCTCGATTCGGGCCAGTGCAGTGACGTCAAATATTGCAGAGTCCTGCGAGTCGACTGTCTTTCGCGCCTCCGCTCCAGACCACCGTGACCCGAAGCGACGAGGTTAGGAGCGGGAGAGAAGGGCGCCGGCGGACCGCGAAAAACCGGTTTCTTCGTCCGATTCCCCGACTCACCGATCATCCTCTGCTATGTGCGTCGAGCGCCGCCAAGTTTTCCGAGGGAGGATACAAATCCAGGAGGCAACATCACACCGGACTTTGATTTTTGGTATTTCAAAAAGAAGGGCCGTAGTGCGTTCGCAATTGCGTTAAAAAACATGTTTTACGATTGCCGTTAATAAATGTTTTAGAAATGTCGCCTACAAAGCTTCTAAATTTCATGATTTTTGACGTCACCAATCAAAAGAAGCGAGGAGGTCAAAAGCGGGAGAGAAAACCGCCAAAAAAAAAAAGGCGCGTGCGCGCGCAAGATTTTTTTTTCGCGATAGCGTTTTTTTTTTGCGTGTCTAAGACTACAATTTGCATCGTTTTAGACAATAAAAAAAAGTACGACCTTTGGGATGTTAGTGCCCCTTTAACCATGTTTCTGTTAGAAAATTTAAATCGGCTATAGTGCTGTATTAAATAAGGAGTACAGCTCTTCGCGTTTAGGAATGAAGCTCCTTATATAAGTAAATAACATAGAGTATGAGTAACATGATTCGCGTACTTTCTCAGTAATAAGATTCGAAGGAAGAGACAACTGTTTGCTTTTCCTTAATTGTTATTTATTGATTTCAGCAACACTTTGATTTCTTGAGTCATAAACGTAACATTTGTCTTGAATGTACAGTTAAATTATCATGTGCGCTTCGTCACGTAATGAGTTGGAGACTGCACGGCTACCGCCAGGCTAGCACCCCAGAAAAACAAAAACGCGGTAATATTGTGTCAGATTACAACTTGGAGATCGCGGTACATGCAGTAACAAAGGACCAGTTAGCATGAAAACAAAATTGCAGCAAAATATTCTGGTAGAAAAAAACAAAACGGAGGAGGTATAAAATCATGCCCTGCCACTGGCAGAAGCAATTTTATAAGAACAGTAATAATTCATGATAAAGACCTGATTTCAGAGAGACACTTTTACTCTGCCGCCACTAGATGGCTATATACAATTTAAAAAAACAGATCAATCATTAAATACATCTAAGTAATATATTGTTCTTAATGTTTGAAATGTTGTTTTTGTCACTAACATGTAAAAAAAGAATTCAAGAGTGTTTGAGCTGAATAACTTTTTATAACAGTTTGCTCGGGCTGGTTCAGGTTCAGTTCCAACCACTCTATAGCTTCAGCGTTGGATCTATGTGTTCCTGTTTGTTTGAGCCCGGGTTCAGCTGCAAACGGCGGTTCAAATTATATTTGTGGTTACGTTCCGGTTCGAATAGGAGAGGTCACAATTAGAGGAGGACGCTTAAGCTTCGCCTTTAAGAGTGGAACGCGATAGCTAAAAAAACCGCTCGTTCCCGATCCTTGCAAGCCTGTCTGCGTGGCCCTATCACGGGAGAAAAAAGGGTGGATAGAAAAACCCATCACTTCGAATAAGATAGGAAACGCGATTGATGGGTTGGTGTCGGACAAAACATCTGGGCCGGATGGTCTTGGAGGTAGGGTTTTATGAAAAATTCAAAAACGAACTGTACCCGTTTGTGTTTGAGACAATACGATAAGAGCATGAACTCAAAATATTGCCTCCCTCTTTTCTTCGGTCGCACACAATCCTTATTCCTAAATCTGAAGACGAGAGTGTGCGACGACGTGTTGATGGTATCGACCTGTAGCACTCTCCAATGTCGACTACAAGATTTTTACGATGATCCTAGCCGGACGGCTCCAACATGTGATATGCAAGCTGTTAGGGGAACACCACACGTGTGGCGTTAGATGCAGGTCTATCCAGACAAACATTCATGTAGCACAAACTATTTTGGAATGTTCAACAGACGAAGGAAGTCTAACTGCGATGATTCAAATTGATTTAGCCATGGCGTTGTGTCAGGTGTGCCATAACGTGCTTTGAGTGATTTTAGACGATGCTAATGTAGGGAAAATTATTGCTGAAGCTGTCAGAATGCCGTATAAGGAATACACGACGAGCTTAATTGTCAATAATTCTGTGACTCCCGTCATTGTTTTTTTCTTCTGTAAGGCGAGGATGCTCTATGTCCCTTCTATTGTTTTCACTTTATTTGGAACCCTTTTGTTCAAGCATTATTCAATCGCAACGAGTGCAAGGTTTTCTAATGGGTCACGAAGAAATTAAGGCGTTTGCATATGCAGACGACATCGCTGTGTTTTGTAGCAACAAAGAAAATGTCGTTGCTTTATTAGAACTGTGTTGCAGCTCCTGCAAATCAACGGGAGCCGTCTTTATTAGCGATAAGTGTAATGGTATCTGGTGTGGCAAGTGGGACACAACCCCTCAGCACTTCGAAGGTATAAGATGGACCTGTTCCCCGCGTAAATATCTCGGGGTTTCGTTCCAATCAATGCGGAATAATACCGAGTACTGGACAAGCGTGACTGAAGATCTCAGAGAGCGGGCAACCAAATGGATTGGTCGAGGGTTGTCAAGTTTCAGGAGAGCCACTGTGTGCAATATTTTTCTTATAGACCCCTTTCAAAATGACTGGCAACGGTGAAAATCCGCTAAACGCGTGCCGCAACATTGGGCGGCCGACACCATCTTGCAGGGTTGTTCCGGACGCCCGGACGCGCGTGCGGCTGTAGGTGCTGCTCTCTCCAACGACACTTTCTTATTTACCTCGCTCCTGCATGGCTACAAGCGGGGTTTTCCCCATCACCGGTTGGGTAACCGACATCTCCCAACTTCCAGCTGTGAAAGACAACGAAGTGGAACGTTTCTACGAGAGTCGATCGGAATCGGTGCGTTGCTTCGAGAGAAGTTACAATTTCCTTGTGGAGGGGTTTGTCATCTCGTCGTCCGTGAAGGCAAACTACGCGAGAAAAAGTAAGAGCACCTTCGATATTGCAAAATTCGACAGACTTTGATTCGCATAGGTGTCACTCGCTGAGAAAAGCAACCGGCCAGCGATCGTCGAACAGATATCGCTGAGGTTCTCGCCGATCGTTGGCTGTGCGTATTTTGTACCACGAAAAAATATTTTTACGGGGGCAGGCAGGCCGAACACAGACGTTCACTTTCTTTGTTGCTGCCTCAAATAAGTAGCTTTGCGCTACGCTAGTCGTACTGACTAACAGTGTACTACTACTAGCGATTGCGAAATGTAATTGCTCTTTCGTGCTGCTTCGCGCTCTTTAACCCCATTTTGCACGCTGCGATTCTTCTCCAAAATAACGTGATCCCTGTCGCTTTTTGACTCAAATCGCAGTCATTTTCACGCCGCGATGCGATGGGAGCATTCGCGACAGCAACTTGTGAACATCACCGGCGTCAAAATGCTATACATTATTACTATGTTTTTTTAAAGAGACAGCATGATGGCTTCTTTGACACAGTTTATTTTTCAAAATTTGTCTGCAAATAAGTGCATATTTTCTTCTTTTTTTTTGTGCACTTCGTACATGTCATTTTTTGCATGAAAAGGATCATGACATTCCTATTTTGTTCAGTGCAGGAACATGCTTCGCTACACCCTTGAGCTACATTGCATCACCACATCACCCACCGAGTGTGGAAAGTATCAGTCAGTGATACTGTGTAGTCTCCTCCCTAGCTGAAACAAGGGATCGGACTACGAATGCTGCAAACTGCACTTAGGAACAGGGGATGCAAGGCACGATACTCAGTGCCGGCTTTTACTTTTGTTGGCCGCGCGATCGTGTCTAAACCTGTCAAAACATAACGCGAACATCGATAAGTACGTACCCTTGTTCCGGACGAGTCCAAATACCCACTCTGTTTACAGAGGGGCACGCAGCAGTAGGTAGGCATCACACACGTGGTCGAAAATGCACGCGCCGCACGCCAGTCACGCGATGTCAACTGATATCGGCGCTGCCGCCGCCAACCCTGCAAGATGGCGGCTGACGCTGATTGCCGCTGCGTTCAACAGATGGCGCTGTTTTTTGTAAAGGGTCTATAGCAAAACTGTGGTATGTGTTGCAGGTCTTAGATTGTTCGCGAACCAATATTCAGAAAATGCACAGAGTGTTCGCTGTTTTTATATGGAAGACTATGGGGGAACCAATGAGACATGATACACTTTTTTCAGGGTTTCAAAAAGAGGTTTGGGCTATCCCACTTTTTCGTCTCACAGATTGTTAGGCCCTTTTTATTTTTGAGAGATAAAATGACTGGGTTTGCAAAAGAAATGGTGAATGCTTTGAATTTTTCGATTCTGCGTTACTCGCGGCAGCATTTTTTCACTGTAACGCGGAAAAAATTTATCAAAGATTTGCTTGACAGCCTTTGCTCTGCTTTGCTGTACAGGTCTTCATACACAAATACGCCTGGGGACGATTTTCTAGACCGCGCCGCAAAATCTTAATTTTTTTCGGCTGCATAGTGCCACGTTACCTGTTAAGGTTTGAGTGGACCAGAGGGGCATGTTTGTACCATAGGAAGTAAACTGCTTATGGCCCTGTCCCATTGAAGCAACAATTGGACAACTCTATCCGGCAACACGAGGAAATCGTGTGGCCGGTGACCCTGTCACATCGCGGCGACAGCAACAGTCGCGCAACATGTTGCTGCCGCCCGGCAACCGCGTTGGCCGATTTGTTGTCAGACCACCCAGTCACACCGTGCTGATGGCGGGGACAACACGGGGAACACTCCCTCTGTGCGGCGCGGCGTCGCTGGAAATGTGACTCTACCAAGTGCTGGTGCGTTCGAAGGGCCGGACATTACAACGGGACGAAATCAACCAGTAACTGTGATTAGATAAGTTGACCCTGGGAGTATTTTCCACCCTTTATATTATCAAAATTGTTTTCATTTGCTGACAAAGTGGATAGCCCTAAGCGAGGAAAGTGAGATTGCTGGTATATGTTCGGAATTTACGCCACCGTATGTAGTGTTTCTATCCGATTCTTTTTTATGCAATTCCCAATTCTATTGTAAAATTGAGTTATCACCGGCAGCACCCCAAGCGTATTTTGTAGCGTGGTGTTGAGCTGAACTGGCAGCGTTTCAAACTCCGACACCGACACGATTGGCCTTCATAACAATCGGTGGGATAAATTTTTCTCCACGCTGTCAATTTGCCTACCGCCTGCTATGTGATCGCTTCATTCCCCAAAACGTCCTGAGTATTTTGGAAACAAATCAGGTGTCTAGCAGCGGCTGTTTCCAAGTTCCAGACATCAAAAATCATGATCAGAGTAGTCTTTTTAATGCTTCAAATTTCTAATTTTTGCTTTTCGGGATTATTTTTGATTATATTTCATGAGCGGGTAAATAGACATTCCATTTTATTTCATTAACAGTAATTTGAGCTGGCCTCTCGGCAGTTCTAATTTCAACACCAGTCTGAACGTTCACGATCGTAGCTGTGACAGTTTCAACAATCGCTTTCAGCAATTACGCAGCAAAAACATTCATCAAATTATTTTAGCAGCACGCCAGCCTTAATCATTGTTAAATAACGTTTTCCAAGCCTTTATTTGGGTAAGACGTTATTGATAGGGAACTAGTTCTGTTATCGAAGCTATTTGTGTTGTCGTGTTGCCGGCCCGAAATTCGCTCAGCCAACGATCATGGCAACACACGTTTTCCGACCCAAGTTGCTGTTGTTTTTGTTTCCGACAGCTGTCATACTGAGGCAACATTTTAGTTGTCGTCCATGTTCTGCTGCTGTTGCCGCGATTTGTCAGGTTTGTCGGACAACACGGGGAGCGAGCAACAAGTTGCCCGACTGTTGGACAACGTGTTGTGTTGCTGTTTCCATTGTGTAGCCTCTATGTGACAGGGCCTTTACTGTGCAAGCAACCCGAGACAATTCAGCACGTGTTTATAGACTGCTGGGATGCAAGTGTCTTCTGGAATGTTCTAAAGCGAACTGTTAAAAAAATACCTATGGATAACCGCACATTCAATACGATTTCTGCCGGTTGAAAAACATGGAAGTGCTCCATTTGATGTGATTGCGATGTTAGGTTCGTTTGGTCTGTAGAAATCCCGCTTGGATCTAGGCCACGCAGCGGAAAAAGCAAAATCCGCTCCCAAATATTTTACTGGACCTACAGCCCAAGTGAAAAGGGTTTTTGAAATTATATACGAAATGCCTAACTAGGGAAAACTGTTGGACGAGTTGTGGTGTATGAAGGAATTTTAATTCGGCGACTGCCCAAAAGATCTGGGTTCTCTGTTTTTATGCACGGAATAAAGGAAAGAAAAAAGTGTCTGCGTGACATAGTGGGTAGCGTGTCTGGCTCGCAACCGATTGGCCGTGGTTTCGAATCCCGCTTTCGCCTAAAATGCTTCGAATATATATATATATATATATATATATATATATATATATATATATATATATATATATATATATATATATATATATAACTAGGGGAAGAAAAAACCTTCGGTGAAAACAGCAACAACGGACGATTTATTCTTATATATATATATATATATATATATATACAGGGTGTTTTTTTTTAAGCTTAACAGAATTTTTAAAAACAAACCATGAAAGCTAGGTTAATGCGGTCTGCGCAGGTGAGTTATAAGGCCAGGGGGACATAGTATAGGGGACAAATCGTAACGATCAGTCGGCTAATTAGTTAAAATTCGTTAATTAACTTTTTAATTAATGAAAATAGACATATAGTTCCAATTAGAAACTTGCTCAGCGTCATTGAAAACCACTAAATCAGTAATTTTCAGAAAGACTTTGAACGCGTGAGAAGCGTAGTAGCGCACTAAAGTTACCGCTCGTGGAGCAGGTACAAGGCTGGGGCTAGATAAGAGACGGAAAAATTGCGCGGGCGCCTTATCACAACCGCTAGCTTTGTACGTGCTCCACGAGTGCCAACTTTAGTGCACTACTACGCTTCTCACGCGCTCAAAGTCTTTCTGAAAATTACTGATTTAGTGGTTTTCGATGACGCTGAGCAAGTTTCTAAATGGAACTATATGTCTATTTTCAATAATTAAAAAGTTCATTAACGAATTTTAACTAATTAGCCAACTGATCGTTACGATTAGCCTCCTATATTATGTCCCCCTGGCCGTATAACTCAGCTGCGCTGACCGCATTATTCTAGCTTTCATGGTTTTTTCAAAAACATTGTGTTAAGCTTAAAAAAGAACACCCTGTATATATATATATATATATATATATATATATATATATATATATATATATTTAAGTGAAATGAATTACTTAATCACTTTTATTCTACGCGTGACGTCACGTTTCACGTGAGCGTTGTGGGTTGTTCTGAATTCCCACGCGAGGTCATTGGGCTGTGACGTCATGACTCTATCGACCAATCAAGTTTCTTTCGTCTCACGCCACCGACACCGAAGCCAGCTTTTCTGTGACACGAGCTCGTTGAAGCCATCGCTTTCAGAACAAACGTAAACAGCGCGTTTTGTTGGCAGATACGGAAAAGCGGTTAAACCTGCTCCGGCCTGTCCCTTCAGATACCGGTGGAGTGTGCTGAGGCCATATTTCGTCTATACTCAGTTTCACGATAACGAACTGTGCATGCCCCCGCGACAGAATAAGAGCGTCTGAAGAAGGCACTTGATAACACTGCACGGCCCCGGAGGCCTCGTTACTACCTCGGCAACAGCACCATCTGCGACAAAAAGAGTTCTTGACCTCTTCTTTTTTTTTTAACGGCAATTGAACTCGCGCGATTGCATCTCTCGCGACACTACGCTGCCGGACACGGAAAAAAGACGAAGGCTTTTTACTTTTCAATGATACTTAATTTGGATCAATTCTTACCGAGAACAACGTGGCCTTTGAACGGTCCATCTTGGGTGAAACCAGCTGAACAAGGGAAGGAAGATGACAGGAGAAAAGAATGGCGAACCGACCGCTGGACTACAGTGAACTAGAATAGAAGTAGTGGAAAAATAGCCGGCATCCAGGTGAGGCGCTTCGTGTAGAACCTACCAGGTAGCGCTGGTGTTCGATTCCGGAGCACTCCTGCCAGCGAAGTTCGCGCCAAGCGTAGCTGTTTTTGATCTTAGCGGTTCATTAGTGTGGCCTATGTATGCTTTATGGGTGTTTCAACGTCTATGAATTAATGTTTAATGCTTACTTGGGCAATGTAGTGAAAACCGGGGTAACCAGTCTTGCATGCTGGCGCGTAGCGGTGTGGATCCGTCTTCTTTCTTTTCGTTTTCACTTGCTTAGCGACAAGACTCGAACCTATGTAATCACAATGCCAAGCCCTTGACATTCACGAAAACAAATCGCGAAAACGACCATAGACACCACAGGAACCATCTGAGAACGTACGCGACGCCGTATCCCATGTTACAGTAGCCAAGTCCTCCGGATTTCGACAACAGCGCCACTCGCGGCAGTCTACACTTCTGGCTTCACACAGCCAATGGGTCGGCGCCGACGCTTTTTCCACTACCCCTATATTCTAGTTCACACTAGCTGGACTACCAACTGTTCTTTATTAAATCTTCCTCTTCTTCTACTAATTTATATCCAATCCTCCTTTTTCTTTTTCTTTCTCTTTCCCATTGCTCTTATTTGTGCTCTTATTTTTTTATTTTTCTCCTGATTTTTATCAATTACCCACGAAGAGTGCCATGTAGAAAGAGTTTTTCTTTGGCTTGCAAAGTAATTGAAGGGATGCTCACGCACTTGTCGTCTTCTTCGTCGATAGCGAGGGCCTCTAAAACCTCCCTTGCAACCCCTTGCAACAGAAGACGACAAGTGCGTGAGCATCCCTTCAATTACTTTGCAAGCCAAAGAAAAACTCTTTCTACATGGCACTCTTCGTGGGTAATTGATAAAAATCAGGAGGAAAATAAGAAAAATAAGAGCACAAATAAGAGCAATGGGAAAGAGAAAGAAAAAGAAAAAGGAGGATTGGATATAAATTAGTAGAAGAAGAGGAAGATTTAATAAAAAACAGTTGGTAGTCCAGCGGTCGGTTCGCCATTCTTTTCTCCTGTCATCTTCCTTCCCTTGTTCAGCTGGTTTCACCCAAGATGTATCAGAACCAACTAGCTCAGCTTTTCCCCTTAGTAAGTTACTTTGAACGGTGTTTGAACGGTCGCAGCCGTGTAATCGACTGCTTCCGCTCAAAACATCGCCCTGCAGTGGCGTAGGCAGAGGGGGGGGGGGGGGGTCGAAACCCCCCCTTCCCGCGCGGGGCCCGCTGGCTTCCCTGGCTCCTCTGCTCACGCAGTCGCTTCTGCACGAGGCACGGAGCAACGGGAGAGCGCGGACCATTTCCAACTTATAGGCTTTCGGGAAAATTTTCCGTGGTTTAGAAAATTCTCAAATTGATAAAATATGCAATATTCCTTCATTCATGTTTATTCGATGGGATGCGAAACTTGATCTCAGATTTATACAGAACGGATATCTCGAAACATTTGTGGGGTGAAGGATGGCAATTTCAAGGCAAAGTATAACAAACACCCTCACTGAAATACGCAGTTCAATCTAACCAAAGTGAACATAATAAAACGAACACACGGAGATAATATAAAGCAATATCAGCGATGTAAGGAATAATAAATCAATTGTAAAAATCAATTGCAGTCTAAGCAACGGTTGGCGCTGCGCTCACGCACACCTTTTGTGATCAGAATTATGTGCTTTTGACTAGAAATTGCGCGAAAAAAAGGTAACTATGACTAGTTATATTAGAAAGCAATTTACAGGTTTTCTGTAAATTGCTTTCCAAGCGCCTACATATTAAAATGCATCCGCCTGCGTTCACGGAAAAAAATATCCAGGACGTCCTCCGCTTGAACTTTAATGTCGCGGTGAACATTCAAAAGCGCTATATACTTCGTTTCAGCTTAGGTCCAGACGCAGCCAATGCTACAAGCGCGAGCTCCGGGCTTTCAGCGTCCCTCCCAGGCACACAGCGCTCGTGCAGTGGAAGCGCTGTTTTGGCCACATGCTCGCACTTGTAGCAGTCGCTCATTCGAAGTGGACGCTCTCAGTTATGTTTTCAACCGTCGTAGTGAAGAGAACGAGCGCTAAGCTTCCGCTGTTGTTAAGGACAGACTCTCTAGGATCTTCAGGAGACGATGGACGTTCTGAAATAGGGCCTCCGGACAGAGGGCGACCGCCTGTATACCTCAGAGGTGACGTGCGCTTCACGTTTCTCCCTCTTGCATTGGACGCCTAAAAATTCCCTACTTTTAGCGAAGTTTCTTTCACTTTGCGAAAATCGTCGCTCACGGATGCGACGAAGTCCGTCTTGCTTTCTGCTTTGTATGTCGAGGTGGCGTCCGATGCAATTCCTTATTAGATTGATCTCTTCGTTGCACGGAACATCAGAAACTCCGAAGAGACAAGCCTTAATATTCTCACTGCGCGTAGGCACAAGGGTAGTCAAGTTCCTTTCCACGTTCGGCGTGTAGTTTCTGTGTGGTGCGTCATGTCATTTCTCCGAGTGACGGAACGACGAGTTCGGTCTGATGACTTTTCCTTACCCCGAGGATATGCTGCTGCTGCCTTTGGACCACGCTGCAAGATAAAGCGGCCTAGCAAAGATAACACTCTTTTTCCTTAGGCATATGGTTCTGTAGCACGAATTTATTAAAACTTTAATAGAGAATAGATTTTGGTTTTGTGATTGCTCAGAATCACCTTTTCCCTAAATATGGGCCCCTAGTGTTTGTGCGTGGTAGGTTGCTCCAATTTTTCAGCGTCGAGATTTTTTTCTGCTTATTTTTTTGTGAAAGTATAGCTATTCATGTGTTTTGTCTGGCCTTCACGCAAGTTGGTAATGCAGTGCTACCTCAAAAAGCGGAGGGAGTTGTGTGCTGTGAGGAAATCTTTGAAGTTGCTGGACCGCAAGTACGACGACGGTAGAACAGTGAGCCACCCCGCCCGTATTCCTGCAAATGAAGCCTGCTCCGTTTTGAAAAATGACAATGCAGCTTTACAACGTTTTATCTTAACAGCGCCTCCCTAATTTTCGCCTGAGCGTCCGTGTCGGCGAGCTCACCCTGCGTCATTGAGGGAGAGGGGGGATGCCGTTGAACCCCTCCCGAAATAAAATCCTGGCTACGCCACTGTCGCCCTGGCATTACCAACCACCACAGATTCGCGGAAAAATTGAGCGTATGGTTGTCTCGTGAACTCTTCCCGAAGAGCTCGCTACTCTAGCGAACGGCAATGTTGCGGCGGTGGACGTTCATCCGAAGTTGGTTGGTTTCGCAGCAGACGACTCTTGGGCAGCAGAAGACAGCCGATTCCTCCGGGCCTCGTATTTGGCGCAGTAACACAAACACTCCCGTGACCAACGTTACTGGAGCAAGATCAGTTTCGCAGCTCCCTATTCTCGCCTGCAGATGCGAGTGGCTCAGGTGGCGGTCACGAGAACCAGCGGCGCTGCGGTCGGATCTTGCTTCCCTGTCTCGCGCGTCGTCTACTATACTTCGTTTCACCTTATCTTGTACCGCAGCGAAGGCTAGAAGCGCGAGCTCATAGCGTTGGGAGCTCGCTCTTAAAGGGGTCATGAAACGATTTTCCTACTTCTTCCTCCTTAGCTTTAATCCTCAACTCAAATGCGAATTGTGAAATCACGTGGTCGTGACATTCCTTCGGCACCGGTGCGATGACTCCTAGCTTCCACCGTGCTTTTTATGCACACCATAGAACTTGTCATTCCCCAGTGACGATAAGTTCTGTCAGGGCACTCATTGGCCACGAATGCGAATCCAAATATTCGTCGACGGATTGATTGTTGACGAGCGCATACGTCCGAGTGACGCAGTTCTCGTGTCCAATGCGTGAGCTGGGCTCTGCTGACGTCAGTTTGGCGCCGGTGACGCGCCTTTGGAACCGCGGATGTATCATAGTGAAAAGGCGGAGAGCTTTCGAAGGCAAGAAGGTACAAAATAGTCCGCTATATTTTCAAATGTTCGTACCGAAAAGCTGGCTTTTGACTTTCTAGCCTCTTTCTTTTGGCCAACTAAACGATATGCGATTAGTAAAGTCCCAATTTAAAATCATTCATCCCAACCCAAAATTCGTTTCATGGGCCCTTTAAGTCACGATAGCTTGTGCCGCCGAGATGTGCGCCAGAGCAAGGAGCTCGCGCTTGTAGCCTTTCCTGCGGTACATCATCAGGTGAAACAGAGTATACCACCGCGTTGAGAGCTTCCTTTTCTTTTTTCTTTTCTTCCGTTATTTTTACTTCGATGTGTATAATAGCAAAAACGATGATGAAGATGAAGTGTAATACACCACAGAGATCAGAGAAAAGAAGACACGAAGACAAGGGAGCGTGTAATACACCACAGAGTAGAGAGAACGCAGACGTTCCAGCGACCTTGTCCTCAATTATTTTCCTAGACAGTCAATTCTGCTCTTTAAATTGGAAGATTTTCCAGCTAAGAAGGAGCACCTACGCTCCCGGTCCAACCACCAAGGACCCAAAAGCGAACAGCGATGGAACAAAGCCACCATGAAGATCAGAGGACTTCCGCCTCACCAGACCAGGCGATGGACCACTCGTACTCATCGACTCCAACCACTCAAGACAACATAATTCCTGATTCCAACGCCGCCAACTACTCAGAGTCTACTGGCATCACTCCTGCGCAACGCGAGCCCGAGGCCATCTCCGAATTCATGGATGAAGTCCCAAGCACCGACGAGGCCAACTTCACGGTCGTCTCATCACGCAAACGCAAGTGTCCTCTCGAGAACAGTGGCGTAACGCGAGAAACTAGTCAGCTGACAGCTTCTAATGAACAGACAGGCTTGACAGTTATTTTTGTACCAGTAGATCCTGAAACCCCCTCACAAAGATCAATAGCCTAAAACTTTCGGAGACACTTCAGCAGCTCTGTCAGGAATGTATCATAATGATTCGCCCTAACACACGCCTTAATTTGATTGCCGTCGATACACGCAATGCGCAGGCTACAAAAACCTTGCTCAAGGTTACTTCCTTGTGTAACGTGGGCGTGAAGGCTTACGAGCCTGGCCCACGCTCAGCTGCAGTTGGTGTCATCAAGGGGGTAGATCCAGAGGTCACTGACGCTCAACTTCAAGGAGGACTCAGTGCTCAGTCGAAGCCGGTTTTATATGCTCGCAGACTTGGCAAGTCTAGTATCGTGAAGGTGCAGTTTTCTTCCACAAAGCTGCCAGAATATGCTCTTCTATCGCATGTCCGGTACAGAGTATTTCCTTTCGAGGAACGTCCCTTACAGTGTGCGAACTGTGGCCGCTATGGGCACAAATCTGTCACATGTTTTCGAGAAAAAATGTGCAGCCGGTGTGGAGGAAAGCATGACCGAAGCAGCTGTCAGTCAGAAGAGCCAAACTGTGTGAACTGTGGCAGCTGCCACGACGCGCTAGCTCAAGCATGCCCGAAACGAGAGGAACAAAAAAGGCTAGCAGAAGTTCGCAAACAAGGACACACCACAGCCTCTAATACCGTCCAAACTGTTGTCCGACAGGATACTGCCTACCACCATCCGCGACAACCTCAACTGAGCAATCTAGATGACTTCCCTCAGCTTACACCAACGCCCCCCGGGAAAGAAAGACCAACCAACCCTGGTCAGTCGCGGCCCATCGTTGTGAACCGCACGTACAGTGATTCTCTGAAAGCCACCAACTCTCGGCAGTCACCTACTTTAGAGAACGACGCTAAGAAATCAGAGAATTCACCGTCGGTCAGGAAAACAGCGCCAGTAATAACAGCAGAAAAAGAACATTCCCAGGTACGTCAGAATACAACAACGAAGACATCAGACACCTCGGAACCTAATTTTGAAAAAACCGACGAATCCTTCTGGAGCTCAGCTCTCAGAATGTTTGTTGACATGGTGCACCGTTTCCTGAATACTCAAAAGTCAGAATGGGCCACAATAATCCAGAAAGGTCTTGATCTGCTCACTCCTTTTATCTTTACCTGGATAAAGTAGAATGTTTTCAAGATAGTTTGAGCTCAACGACTGTGTTTCAGTGGAATGCAAACGGCCTCCGGTCAAAACTGTCTGATTTTAAACAACTTGTTTGGAAATACCGCTTTCCTGTACTTGCAATTACAGAACCTAACATTAGTGATTATTCAAACTTTAAAATCTCGGGCTATACATTTATAGCCTCAAAAAAGGCATCCGGGATTAGTCGTGCGTTATTAGGCATACGAAAAGATCTTATTTATGACGTAGTTGATGTAGCCCCCAATGATACTAATGAATACGTTTGTGCAACTATTAAAAACAAATCGCGTCGAATCACAGTCATCTCCGCTTACATCGAGACACGGGCACCTTTCGACTCCAAACGACTCGAGTCTATTGTACAGAATACTCCCTCCCCCATTTTTTATGTGGAGACTTCAATGCCCACCATGAGTTCTGGGGCAGCACCAAAAACGACAAGCGAGGGCGCCTTATTAATGATGTCACAGCTGGTTTGAATTTAGTCCTGTTGAATGATGGAAGTCCGACGTTTCACCGCGGGGAATCCGTGAGTAGCGTTCTTGATTTGACGTTCGTCTCAGCTAGCTATCTAAAGCATGTTGCTTGGTCAACTGATCTGGAAGCACGGGGGAGTGACCATCTGCCGGTTCTAACATTTGTCCGTGGGTTTGATACCAATAGGAAACGGCATGCAATATCCGTCACGGATTGGGACAAATTTTCTATGCTCGCAAAAGATTGCATTACTGCAGCAACCACGAATGCTGAGTTGATACCGTCTATATCACAATGCATCAAGTTGGCCACACGAAAAATATTGCTGCCCTTGAATCGCACAGAGATTGATGTGGAATATGAAAGGTTGCGTGCAATACGCAGACAAGCAGAAAGAAAAGCCAGACGAACAAAGGACCCGGAAGATTATCGCAATGTACGACGGACACAAAAGAAGGTACGCAACCATCTTGACGCACTCAGCAGGCGTCGATGGAGAGAACTTTGCGCATCTCTGGATGCAAAAAAACACCTCTCTCTGCTCTGGAGAGTTATACGTGGAATCAGAACTACTCCTCAACAGAGATACCCATTCAGAGCCCTCGCATTGCGCCAAGGTTGTCCCGATATCGAGATTGCTGAGGCGTATTGCAGTCTCATTGCCCAGAACTCCTCCTACCAAAGCACTCGAAAACATCCAGCAGTTGTTTCGGTGACGGCAAAAGAGATATCCCTCAACATGCCTTTTACTCTTGAAGAGCTGGGTCACGCCTTGCAAGACTCAAAAAAAAAGTCATCCCCTGGTCCAGATGCCGTAACGTACTCTGCACTCATACGATTGAATGAACACTCAAGACGCAGACTTCTCGAATACTATAACCAATCATTTGCTAACGGTGTGCTCCCACATGACTGGAAGCGGGGCAAAGTTATTCCAGTTCTAAAACCTGGACGATCTCCTTTCGAACTAGGGTCGTTTCGACCAATCGTGCTCACCAGTTGTGTATGTAAGATAATGGAGCGTATGATTTTGTCGAGAATGATATGGTATCTTGAAAACTCAAACTTATATCCCGAAGAAATGTCAGGGTTTCGCACAGGACGCTCCGCAACAGACAGTGTGATCGATCTCGTTAGTTCGGTTGAGCAAGGCATTGCCGATGGGGAAAAGACTCTCGCCATTTTCTTAGACATTCAAAAGGCATTTGATTCCATCACACATGAGGCAATTCTGAATGCAATGGCTGAGCATGGATTCGGTGGAAAAATCTTTAACTGGGTGAAAGAGTATCTAACACAGCGAACTATATTCATGCAAACAATTGAGGGAAACACGCAAGATCATATCATAGAACGAGGGGTTCCACAAGGAGGCGTCCTAAGTCCTACGCTCTT
>JAZHYW010012584.1:0-20199 GCA_037355805.1 Ixodes ricinus
CTTTCGAAAATCCCTCCATGCAACACTGTGTGCGTTGCACGCTCAGGAACCAGTTTGCCATGGAGCAGAGTGGCATGATTCCGATTAATGATGCCGCAAACTTTTTCCGAACCTAAGCTTCGATGAATGAATCGGGCGGTTCGAAAGGTTAGAGAATTTTCGAACTTTCTAAGTGAAAACAATTCGACGGAAGTAGAATTTTCGAACTTGCTAAACTAAAAAGTTCAACGCTTTTCGAAATTTCAAACTTTGCACGTTCAGAAATGCAATGTTTTTCGAACCTTTGAACTTACTACGCTTAAAATTCAATCCTTTTCGAACTTCCAAACTTATTACGCTGCAAAATTCGCTGCATATCGAACTTTCTAACTTGATAAACTAAAAAATTAGATGATTTTCGAACTTTTAGATTTCTTGCACTACAAAGTTTGACGCTTTTCGCACTTCCGAACTTCCTATGCCAATAAATTCGATAATTATCAAACTTTCAACCTATTTATCTAGAAAATTCAAACATTTTCGAATTTTGAAAAGTCAAAAGTTCAGCTGAACTTCGAACTTTTAGGGTAAAAGTTCGAAGTGTGTCGGAACTTCGAAAGACAAAGGGAGGTTTAATTTAAACTCGAACAGTAAAATACATTTCTTTTTTTCTTTCTTTTACATCCGGTGTTGCATTTATTGTGAAAGACAATGCCGTTTATTGCAATGTTCTGGCATACTTAGTTTTAAAGAAATAAATTTCCGAGGGAGCGAGGAAGGACGCTATTTAATGTAGCTATTTACCGTAGAATACTGCGCATCCGCCCATACCTCACTAAGCACCCATACCCAAATTTGTAAGATCTGAGAAAAATATGCACAGTGCATTGATATGTAAAATTGATGACCGGACAAGCGCCCATCCTTATTTTTTCGCGATTATCTCTGAATTTTGAGTGGGCGCTTGCTTGGTATTTTACGGTAGCTACATTTGAAGCTATTTAATGTAGAGATGTTAAACATTTTAAGAATGATTTATGTGTAGCCTAGGTAAGTGTCGTCTTAAGATACGATTATTGTTACTCGCAATGAGTTACGAAGAAATGTCCAAACATGAATTTATGGGCAATTATGCCCTAAACATGTAATTTTCTTCATTTAAATTTTTTGAGAGTATCGCATATAAATTAACGCCACAGGACAGTACATATCATTGCCCTCTGTAGAATACAAAATAATGTATTTGTTTTTTTTTCACATTGAGGAATAAATTATCTCATGGGGGAAGATTTCAAATATTGTTGAAGTTCAACACGTCACTATTAAAAAGTTAACTTTTTTTCTCTCGTTTTACGTTCCTGGGACGTGTTTCTTTTAGCTTGTACACATTTTGGTAGGAGTAAAACTTGTTTTGAAGTTCTGAGCCTCTGAATATGCAAAAACACAACACTTCCGGCGATTTCTTGATAGTTTTCTTTTTCTCCAGCTTTTCATCCCGCATTTCTTGTTAGGTTTAATATTTTTTACCAATGGCACAGTTATGAGGTCGAAAAGACATAGCTTTGAACTTCCGAACCACTAGGCATTTTGACGAGTAGTGCCTTCTGACAACAAGTTTTCGACAATGACCATCTACGCAATCTTTTATGCAGTGAAAAGCGACAGTAGCTATACATATCCATAAAAAATTTCAAATTAAGATAAGCTCGATCACGCCCTCTTTCCCCGTTTTGTTTTCTTTAACAACCTAAATACCTGGTAAAAAGGAGGGGGGGGCCCCCCCTCCCCCTCCCTCCCTTCCTTCTTCTTTTCCTTCTGATGCCAGTGGTATATATAGAACGCTCCTCGACCTCGCGTTCTGTCGGCTTCTATGCTTTTTGCTTGGCGTTTCCTCCGTCCCGGAAAATAAACCTCCAGAGCAATTACAAACTAAACACTACATGCCAGCATCACTCAGGCAGTGTTCGATGGGATTACTACCAGCGTGCAAGGGGGTGGGGAGGTAGTTTGCCAGATCGCTTCAAGGTTTTTCTGAGCCTCAACCACCTGCCCGCCCCTGGCTGTTTCGAACTGGTTGAGTATCGTAAAGCAGTGTGTTCGTGTGATCACTACTGTGCGTGATGCCCCCCTCCCCCGGGCTGGCGGTCACAATTGCTAATCCATGGTCACACACCACTCTGCACTGGCAAATATTCCAGCGCTTCTGGGACACTCGTTTCATTTAATTGCCTGACCAACTTCGCGCGGTCTAAATATCATGCCCAAACTTTTCTAAACCCGATTTTGTAAAAACCAGTGAGACGTGAAAACTTTATCTGAAACTGAAACTGTAGAGGAACATGACAACCGACTCTTCAAACTTTGCAAACGTGGACTTGAAAGAAATTAGAAATCTTCGATGTTTTTTTCTCGAACTTAGCCCTTAAAGAGAATCGAAACCTTCGAACTTTATGTAGAAAGGAATTCCAAATATTCGAATTTTTCAAACTTTGTGTCTATAGAAATTCGGAAACTTTCAAATTTTCAAACTTCAAATTAAAAAAAAATATGTTCAAAATCTTCGAATTTTTCAAACTTCAGATTCAAGAAATTCAAAATTTTCAAAATTTCAAGTTAGATAAGTTCTAAATATTCGAACCCAAACTTTTAGAAACCGTGAAAGCTTCAAACTTTTCGAGTTCGAAACTTCACGGTGTTTGAAAATTACGACTTTTCGAATTCAAACCTTGGTAAAGTTGAAAAATATAGAAATCTTTCGATTTCGAACTCGAAAATATCGAAACCTTTCGAATTCAAACCCAGGGTGGTTCCCAGCATCCCTAGTTTCGACCAGACAGCCACTGTCTGTACTCCTGCAGCCAAGCACCTGAACTTCGAAGCCTGCATTATTTTTCTTGATGCACATGCGAACGTTCTTGTACAACGGGCACCAGCAGGGACGTTTCAATTCATTGTTCTACATTTGCCTACCTTTACCCAAAATCCGGCACACCGAGAATTACAAAAACAGTGCCCAGCGTTTTTTTCGGTATCTCTCGGCAACGCTTAAAGTATTGTACACTTGTGGGAAGTGGCACCAATGAAAACACAAGCAGCGTGTTCCGTCACGGCACGATGATCATGAAAAAACTGAAAACAAAACCAAGTGGCCAACTAGTAACCAGAATTCATTTCGTGCCACCAGGGGCACTTCAATTCGGGAAAAGGTCTATTCTCCAGGTGAATGCCAAAAAAACAAGAAGCGTGAGATCTGTTTGAATTTTTCTAATATTCTTGTAAACCTACTTGTGGGAAGGACTTACGCTACATCCCCAACTTTGTTGTCCGTGTAGCATTTATGCTTTCTAGCACTGGTGACATAAGCAGACTCGACGAGCTTGCAAGGAGGGAGTGTCCAGAAGCCGCTTGGGACGCTAGCAGCAGTTCATGTTTATAAACACTAAAGTCCCGTTCACACATTTACAACCGAGTGAGACAAGACTGGTTTTTAAGCCTCTTGCGATGTCGTAGGACCAGATGTGCTGCTGCGGAGCAGGTCCTAAGCCATCGCAAGAGGCTTCAAAACCAGTCTCGTTTCAGATGGTCCTACTTGGTTGCAAGTGTGTGAACAGAGCCTTTGAAGGGTATATACGAACAATATACTAAAACTAATAAAACAACAAAATTTAATTATTTTTTTGTGTGTGTCTGTGTGGTGAGATTTGAAAGCTTCTGTGCAATATGCATTGGAGGTTGTCGCAACTCTTTTGAATGCTTGCCCTTGGCATGCACCAGACAACCAATGTTGCAGACAGCTTACAAAACGCTTGAGGTACACCTGAGCACTTGAGTCGTGAATGCGAAAGCATGCAAACTGCTCATCGTCTCCCTTTTCGTCTGCTGCATACTTTTCGTCGCTGGTCAGCGCACGTGTTCCCCTGGTGACTTTGGACGCTGCGTGTTAACGGCGCGCTGATGGACACGCAGCGCCTTGGGGTGAGCCATCGTGGAAACTGACGAGCACAGCGGCCAATGGGAGCCCCGTCGACACGCGCCAGCCAATGGAACCGAAGGCGAAATCGCGGAAACTGGGTGCCGTTTTCAAGCTTCAAACTGGTGACATCAGCTCGCTCCATGGGACAGTTAATGCTTTCGCATAAAACAAAATGCTAGAAAAAATTATGGCGGTGAGCTAGGCAACGTTGGTAGCGCCGAGTCTACAGTCGCGATTTTTAACCGAGAGAACTTTAACAGGTATATTCAAGTGATGACATTAAGGTAATTCGTCTGTCACTTTAGTGGATGTGTTGTGTTCATGCTTCACCACGACCACATTCTTTTTGACTTTTCTCTGGAGTCTAGGTGCCACTCTCCAGCCCGCTTTCCGTGTTGGCAGTCTCTTAAGATGAGGACGTTCCCGTAGCTCAGTGGTTCTCAAATGGGGTCCGCGGACCCCATTCTAGGGGTCCGTTAAGTCCAGCCTCATCAGTCAAACACGGCAATAAAACTTGTCTCTTCTCAGGTTGAGAAGAAACTTTCCAATTTTCGGGTGCGTTTTCTTGTGTATATGCCAATAAGAGAAGTTTACTTCACACCTGCCCTTAGTTATATCCGTTTATTAAAGCACTACCAAAATTAGCCTGTAATTTCCCTTCCCCACTCCACGAACAGGGTCCTCCATCATCTCCGCCGATCCACAAGGGGTCCGCGAAACATCAGTGGCTGAGAACCACTACCGGAGCTTGTAGACATCCCACTTGATATCCACACAAATATCCGGTCACCACTGTAAGCGTTTCCAGCTTGGATTTCGGAAAGAACAAAGATTTAATGTTCTAGTATGTTGCAACAAGACCTGGAGCGGGGTATTGCCTCTATATGCTGCAAAAGAAATGGCATTACTACTTCCTTGGTATGAGCATAACATCTTTGTGATGTCTCTGAAAGGCATCAAGGCATGTAGTTGGGCTAGTTGGTGGTGCATGCTTATTTGCTAGAGAAAAAATGTAGAGCCCTTTCACTTCATGTGAAGATGGAGGACCAGCAAAGCTGTTATCGTTACGATGTCTAGGACGACCTCAAGGACGACTTCTTGGACGACGCCTAGAAGACGACGCCTAGGACGACCTCAAGGACGACGTCTAGGATGATATCAGGGACGACCTCCAGGACGACTTCTAGGATGTCTAGGACAACCTCCAGGACGACCTCAAGGACAACTTCCAGGACGACCTCAAGGACGACGTCTAGAAAGACCTCAAGGACGACTTCTAGGACGACCTCGAGGACGACGCCTAGAGAATTCAGCCTTTCCACTCTGGTGAAAACCAGAGTGGAATGGCTGGTGTAGTATTCAGTAGTTAGTTTTCTTCTCCAGAGGTGGTGTCACTCATGAACCATCTCCAGCAGATGAATGGTTTTTGATGAGCATGCCACATCGCCATCAACATAAATAAACGAAACAGCACGCGCGTCGGTCTCACGATAGACGGGTGCGAGCTTGTCGTCGCCTGCCAGAACTCGAACGGAGCGGTTGTGTCTTTCCTTTGCTCCCGAGGAAGCCAGCCAGGTTTCACTCAGGGTACTTAGCTTCTTTGGCCTGGCCATGGGGCTAGTTTCGTAACCAGGGTCGTGGGCTAAGCTTCCTGTGAATGCTGTCGGCTACCAGGTTGCGGTTTCACAGTAAGTCACCGGCACCTCCGTCTATTTAATATCTGCAGAGCTGTATATGTATAGAGTTTGGCCATTCATTGGGAAGTATAGGAGACAAATGAGGAGGCGCCATTGGCTGAAAGCGGGCTGGACGTGTTCCAGGGCGTCTTTACAAATTCGATTGTGGCCAACCAGAAGCCGGAAATATGACTCTGGTGGTGGTCGTGAGAAACAAACTTGGTAAGTGTGTTAGAGTAACTCTCGGTGACTAAAAATATGGTGCTCGTGATGTTTTAATCACGATCACCTAAAATCATGCTGGAAAAGTGCGACTAGCGGAACGGTCGACATAATCCGTATGCCAGGCGCCGAGGGCCGGGAATCTGCCGTCCGAGCGGTCACGGCCTGTCCGAGCAAAACTAGAGTTCGAGCGGCACATTCGTTTCTTACATCATTCTGCATGATCACGATCGAAACATCACGTGCACCCTATTTTCAACATGAAGGGTTACAACACTGATCTCCACTAGAGGGGGCTGGATGGCGCATTGAGCAAACAGGTATGAAGCCACCGGAAGTAAGCAGCTTGTCCCGGAAGTGAGCGCTTGTTAGGCTTTGTAACCCTTCCGAGTGCTGGTTCGAAAAGCGTCGAGGCGCTGGATTTTCGCTTGTTCCATCAAGAGAGCCTGCTTGTGGCGCAGTAAGAGCGCATGCAGACTCGAGAAGTATCATGGGAAGCCATTCAATGTAAACATTTTGAGATTCTCTCTGTTCAAGTGTAAATATGTCCCAAGTTCAAATGCCTCATTCTCGGGATTCAATCCAGAATGGGAGTATTAAAACCCGATCAAAGACATAAAAAAGCATGGACCAAAATATCGATTGAATGCACTAGGAAGCCCAGCGCACGCCCGACTTCCGGGACAAGCATCGAACTTCCGGTGGCTTTACTTGCGCTAGGCTCGGAACATTTAACTTTTACGCACTTAATAAAATGACCAAAACTGTTTCGCTACCACTGCTAGGGGATTCTTTTCGACTTCTAGTTGGCCAAGAGAGCATATGCCAAGCCCTTTTTCTGCGTCTGATGCACGCCCTGTTTCTGCCCGCGCCTCCCATTGACCAAACTCTCTGTATACATGGCTCTGAGTATTTGCACCATGTACATATGCTTTATAGTTGACCGGCGCCCATGCACTCCGTAACATAACGTAGGCCCACGTAGGCGGGATGGAACAGCTGGAAAGGTTGCCACCGTCGCTCATAACGGTAGCTGTCTAAAGTTTTAAGTCGACACGCTGCTTGTCCGCAAACGCTATACTGGGGAAACTCCGCTGTAAAACAATGTAGGACAAGGACAAGGAAACGCAAACGGCACCACTAAGCAAGTCTGAAAGAAGGAGCTTTGAAGATTTGGCTTGAAGGACGTGCATAGGCTACAACGAAGGGTAGGCGGACACAAAGAAGGAATTAAACCTTCTGGTACTATTGATGAGAGAAATGGTCAATGTGCAGGTGAGCTGGTGCGTATGCAGAGCACAAGTTTGTCTGCTTATTTTTGCAGGGGTTCTGGTGACGTCGGAACTCCGAGCGCTGATTGGCTCGGATTGAAGGACAGTGGGTAGACTTCGAAACTTAAGCTGCCTTGAAGTCTATTAACTATCCTTTCATTCGTAGACAATCAGATCTCGTGCGTTCTGACGTCACCACAACCCCTCCAAAAACAAGCAAACAAACTTGTTAAAACTTGTAAAAAAAGATTGTTCTTATTGTGTTAGTAAATATACATGGCGCAAACTCCTCAATTCAGAGCTAAACCTGTTCGGTGGTTTGGCATATATATTCATTTATTGAGTTAGTATTGCTCAGCTTGGGTCCAGACGCAGCCGATGCTACAAGCACGAGCGTGTGGCCCTGAACAGTGCCTGTACTGCACGAGCGCGCGTGCTTGGCAGGGACGCTGGAAGCCCGGAGCTCGCGCTTGCAGCATCGGCTGCGTCTGGACCCAAGCTGAAACGAAGTATAGGGAGTTTTAGAATAGCGCACGCTAAAGCTTTGCGTACGCAAAGAATAGCGTCGTCGCCACTGCGCATGCTCCGAACGCAAACCAGGTTTTGCGCTTTGCGTGCGCAATTTTAGCGTGCGCTATTTCTCGGAAATAGCGTGCGTACGCAAAGAGTCTTTGCGCTTCTCCAAGGAGGATTCGTGATGACAAGTTGGCTAAAGCCAAGACGAGCCGAGTTAAAAAATGGCGACTTCCAGGGGCGGCTGCTTTGGCGGCGTCGTGAGTGCGACGTCGGCGGCATCCTCGCGACTGCGATTTTCAATACGGGACGGCATTGTGCTCGGTTTGGCAACGATCACCGGCAACTTGATGCTTGCGACGCGCGAACATTTCTCGGCGAAGGTACGATGTGCGAAGGTTAGTACACGAGACCTCTCTTGCAGAGGCGACGCAAGCGGACACGACCGGTCAACCACTCGCATCACATTCTCATGTTTAAACAAATCTAAAATGCTACTCTGGACCAAAAAACTTGTTTTCTTTCTAAAGTTACAGCATTTCGTGTGTGAAATAAAAATTGTGACTGTAGGGAGTTTTAGAGATAACGTACGCAATTTTAGCGCACGCTAGCGCTAAATTTAGCGCTTGCTTTAGCGCACGCGACGCAAGAGAGTTTTAGAATAGCGTTTCTCCGCCGCGACGCAAAAGCCCAAGCATCTCGCGCTTGCAACGCCACCAAGATACAGTCCCGATTTTTATTTCACAGACGAAATGCTGCACCTTGAGCAAAAACAAGATTTTTGGTTCGGAGAAACAATTTTACATCTGTTTAAACGTGAGAGTGCGACGCGAGCGGTCGACCGGTCGTGTCCGCCGCATGCGTCGCCTCGGCTAGAGCGTACTGACCACGTACTGACCTTCGCCGATAAATGTTCACTCGTCGCAAGCATCAAGTTGCCGGTGATCGTTGCCCACCCTACTGGGTTTTCCAAACCGAGTGCAATGTCGTCCCGCATTGAAAATTGCAGTCGCGAGGATGCGCCGACGTCGCGCTCACGACGCCGCCAAAGCGACCGCAACCATGATCCTGGCGGCCGCCATTTGTTTTTTAAACTGTGCTCGTCTTGGCTTTAGCCAACTTATCATCACAAATCCTCCTCAGAGGAGCGCAAAGGCCCTTTGCGTACGCACGCTATTTCCGAGAAATAGCGCACGCTAAAATTGCGCACGCAAAGCGCAAAACCTGGTTTGCGTTCGGAGCATGCGCAGTGGCGACGACGCTATTCTTTGCGTACGCAAAGCTTTAGCGTGCGCTATTCTAAAACTCCCTTGTATCGTGGTGGCGTCGCAGAAAGCGCGAGATGCTTGGACTTTTGCGTCGCGGCCCGGAGAAACGCTATTCTAAAAAACTCTCCCTTGCGTCGCGTGCGCGCTAAAGCAAAGCGCTAAGTGCAAGCGCTGGCGTGCGCTAAAATTGCGTACGTTATTCTAAAACTCCCCTATTACAATGAAGGCTAGAGGTTCAGGTGGCGCTAGTGTGCTGTTACATTATGAAGCAGACAGCAAGCAGTCAGAAATTGACTTCCGGTAATGCATTTCTATGGGAAAAAGCGAGTGCGTTTTCTCTCTGCGCTCGATTATAAGAGCAAATATCACGAATAATTTGTACGTACTAGCAGAGGTACTAGGCACATTGGAACATTTCTCAGTCACGCAGACGAAATAATTGGCCAGTAACAGCATTTTTATCTGAAATTCGTGGCACGAAAAACGGTGTTAAAAACCGCTTCGTACGTGT
Source organism: Ixodes ricinus (assembly GCA_037355805.1). Taxonomy (NCBI): domain Eukaryota; kingdom Metazoa; phylum Arthropoda; class Arachnida; order Ixodida; family Ixodidae; genus Ixodes; species Ixodes ricinus. Next base: position 9,414 of record JAZHYW010012584.1, read on the forward strand.
ATTTATACGCACTGTCGGACACTGTTAGCGCGAACACGGCGTCGACGAACGAAGCCAGGACATGTGAAAAACCAAGAGAGACGGCAAGAACTACGCAGTAACGCTGGATAAGTAACTCCTTGTGCACGCAGACGATCAAAATAAATTGAAAGCCACGTAATATAGTCAGATTTGCAATAAATAAGTACTGCTTTATTCTTTCTGCTTGTGAATATGTGCGAAAATGCCCCCGATAAAAACTGCCTGACATAGGAAATAATAAAAATACACACCTTTCGTAGCTCACGTAAGTGCTTTATCTTTTGCGTTCGAATGTTTTTGTAACCGATCGTAAAGATGCACGACGGAGTCATTTTCATCCAATGACAGGACGGGCATATTGTCACGAACGGAGGTGACACGAAGACGAGCAGTGAACTCAAAAATAAATGTTTAATAGGGCGCACTTGGCGAGCGCCTATCCAGAGACCTTGCCCGTGCCTAGATCTGGCAGATCTGGGGACAACGCCAGCGTAGGGAAAACCGCTCGTAGGGAATCCGTTAGCGTGGTGGTGATGATGATGATAATCATGTCTCATAACACCTGTAACTGTGTTGGAAGAAATTGGAAACGTTTTAAAAAGTAGAAGGAACGTACACAGAAAGGGACGTCTCAAACTCAGCAAACTAGTTTATTTCTCGACCATCCTATATTATAATAGCTTCACGTATGACTCGTCCACTGGCGCCACCCTGGCATCGCTGTTTTCAACCGTTCAGCGGTTCAGTTTGAAATTTGGATTTGCCCCGTAGCTTTTGCGTATGAGCTGTGCTCAACCGCCGTCCTTATTTTTTCTTGTGCTCGCATAACCGCGTCGCGTGGCTTAATTCAGGTGCAGTGCGCTACCGTGAGGGTGATAACCTAAATTTTAAGAAGTTGGGTCTGTTCGTATTCGTCTTTCCACGCTATGGCCGAACCCGCGGAACCTGGAGGAAGCTGTGGTGTTTCTTCTCAGACCGACCCAGATAAGTACAAGTGCACGATTTGTGACAGGTGTTTCAAGAAAATCTACAACTTAACGAGGCAAGGGGGTCCGCGGGGAATCTGACGCGAGCTGGGTCACACTTCCCCTTGACCGCTGCAGCCTTGCGTGCGATCTGTGTCCAACGGCTTCTTTTGCGTTCCATGGGGGCTTGCTGCGCCACTTTGAAGCGAAACATGGGTTCGTCGCGAGGCGTGAGAAGTAAAGTCCAATTTGTTGAAAGGTAAGTGCGCTCGCTTACCTTTCTACCTTTTCTACAAAAGAAAAGTCAATAACAATGTCTGCCATACGGTGTGGTCCAATAGCCGAAAAGATATAAATCAAGCTCTCGTTTAAAGACTAAAAATTCTGAAAACTACAAATTTGCATCCGCACCAATGGTGACTATTGCGATTGCACAGAGGGATAAAATACACTCGTTCCTCTAATAGCACGAGCTGGCACATGAAATCCGAGCAATATGTTGTCGTATCGGAAATTAATCAAAAGTGTATTGTTGGGCCAGTTTGATCATCTCGAAAACATTGCAAAAGAAGAGAATAAGAACAGAAACGCGACAAGCGTTACTATCTAGTATCGACTGACTGTTTAATGCGTGTTTAGAAAAGTACAAAAAGAAAGTCGGTTTGTTAATTTTTTTTTCTTTCCTTTTCTCTTCTAGGGGGTTCATTCATCTTTCTAGAGCATCAAAATGCAACATTGCCTTTCTTTGAATCTCAAAATGCCACACCCTTTCGATAGTAGCACCTGTCCTGTTCCTCTCTCGTCTTTTGTACAAATTGTTTTCGAGATGCTTAAAACTTGCCGTGCGGTACGAGTTTATTTTTTCGTTCCCCTCTGAAAAGTGCTTTCAAAGTGGTAGTTCATGTTGTCGAATTCAGAGCTCTTTTGTTCTGCAGGTGCATGGTGCTATGCGCGCTCAGCGTGCTCCTGGAGAGGTGGCAATCAGTTCATTGCATGACGTTTCATCGACACACAATGTTTCATCGACAGCTCAGATTAGCTTTTTTCTGTAATAAGCTGCATGAGACTGTCGCCGCGACAGTCTCATGCATTGTCGGTAAGGTTGGTTAGCATTTTTGTAATGAGCCGCCGCGAAGTGGCGTGAACGCAGGCAGGCAGGCGGGTGGGTGGGTGGGTTAATGCATATCTTAGTGATACACGCAAGATGAAATGCCCCTACAGCGTGCAATTCGCATAACGAGCATCAATGAAACGATTGTGTCGACGAAATGCATGTCCATAAAAAGTTGTCCACGAAACGTAATTTTACGAAGCGAGTTTCGACGAAATGAAAGGGACCCCTTATGGAGTGGCATGCGCTGTGTAGCCGAAAACCCATATTTGACGTTATAAACGGTGAATGGGAAACATGGATATCTTGCGTTTTCCAATAAGTTTGCACCAAATAATTGTCATATTTGGATTCATGGGGTAAAACCAGGCAATAATTCACCTCCAACTATATTTTTAGGAACCACTTCCAACTTCCTTTAAGGCATGTTACTTTACAAACACGACTTTCACATCAGGACATCAACAGGATCGCCTCCTAAAGCACACCTCTGCATGGGAATAGCCATACTTCCAGCATATATACCTTATAACATCCTAAAGGAGGATTTTACCAGATGCAAATGATTCAGCCCTAAATTGTTTGTGCGGTAACATACTTCCTCGTTACGTTATGGCATGGTAGGTCAAGAAAGAGTTGATTGAATGTCTGAGCCCTTTCTAAAACAAAATCGAATGTCAATTTTTATTCCTCGAGCTACCGCTTGTTCTCGTGCACTGACGCTAAAGCTTGTGGATAGTACACAAGCTTAAGCACAAACCTGGCACACCTGATTGTAGCGGCTTTGGCCATTGCCACAGGTATGTATGTGGGAGTACGGCTACCTGGGGAGTGGAGCAGAGGGGTCATACTGTTACCCTAATATCTCGAGAGATAGCCCACCTAAAATCGATAAAAAATTGGCTGAAAATAAGAAGTGGGCTCACTTGCAGTGTGAAGCAATGATGGCTCTACTTGCCAGTCGGCAATGGTTCATTATATCCCGCCATAACTAACTGAAAGAAAAGAGCAAATGAAGCCAAAAACTGGGGTGGCTTACCTTTCGGGGCTGGGGCATCTCTCAGAATTTTACGGTGAGCATATATCTCACGTCTACAGTTCACATGGTACCAACACACTGGGGGTTTTCAGCTGCTCTTGTGACTGCCACTATAATGGGACTTGACTCTTTTCTAGGGGTGTATGAATACTTTAATATCTGAATACAAATCGAATAGTAAGCTCTCGGATAATTCGATTCACGAATAAAATTCTTAATGTTTGGTTAACCGAAGATTTAATATGTTCTGTGAAAGATGCGCGGTCAACACAGAGCCAAAGAAACTTGTGCTCCCTCTCCGTTGTAGTGCGCACTTGCATTGAACTTATGAATATGCAAAACATATTTTGGTTTGTGGTTTTTTTGTTTTCCCGTCACTCACATAGCAGGTGCACTTGCAAACACCACACATGTGGGGTGCAGTGAACCTGTTCTTGCAGACTGCAGTGTTTTGGAGTGCACCTACTATGTGGGCATTGAAAGCACGAAAAAACCATGGACCGCATGCTACAGCTAAAAGACTGATCGGGATGTGCATTTAGTGAAACGAGCATGAAGATGTTTTGAAGCAGGGGAGTATATGATATGACTGACGTACCACTCTTAATTCAGGCCATTTCATTTTAAGCTTTCTTTCTTCTCTGCCTGCCAGAATTCAGTGACTGGAGGGAGGCTGACGTAGGCAGAGAGCACATTCACTTCATTCTCCACAACGGACCCAATGGACGAGATAAGGGTGTCCTGAAAAGGTATTAATACTGCCACCGCTCTGGACAATTTCAGAACAAGAGGTAAACGACTACTGAAAACCCAGGGCACTTGTAAGACTAATGTGCAATGCTTAGCCACAATTCAAGCAACAGAGAAAGATGGTAAGGTGACAGTAGAGTACCAGGCAGAACACTACGGCCACCCGAAGGAACTGAAGCACCAGCGCCTCTCCACGACTGAGAAGGAGGCTTTAGCTGATAAACTAAAGCAAGGCATCCCCGCCCGTAAAGTTCTGGTAGACGCACATTCTTCCGCTGGCAGTGAGATGGGCAGACTACATTTGCTCTCAATGAAAGGCATTGGCAACATCTCTGTCGAGCATGAAATTCTGACGAAAGAGCGACGGCACAAGAATCGGTTTAAAAGTGTCGCAATGTCAGTGCAGGAACTGAACAAAGTCAGATTCCCCAGTCCTGTACTGACATGGAGGAAGGAAAAGAAAAAGAGACCTTTGAGCTTGCCCTGATGACTGTCCCTCAGAAAGAACTCCTCACAAAGGTTGGCCCCAAGTTCCTGTGCATTGACTCCACTCATAATACAAATGGCCACAATCTGCAACTGACGACTCTCATGACAGTTGCAGAAGATCAGTCAGGTATGCCATGCACATATTTGATCTCGAAGAAACTAGGCACCGAGACTATGCAACGCTCCTTAAGGCCATAAAGGTAATGCATAGGAGGAAGTGATGGGCCGTGCCCAACACCGGATGCTCTGCTCCTGGCATGTAAGCCACAACTGGGCTCTGAAATTGCAGTCAGTCCAAAGTATAAGCAAACCCGTGACCGTCTTCGCGATGAGTTGTGGGCGCTGGGAAATTGCAAAGATGAGGGTCAATTCCAACGAGCTCCGACAGGCTTTCTCTGTCAAACTAAGTGAAGAGGCTGATCCAAAACTAATTCAACAAGTACAGGAGTTTCTTCAGTACTTTGGGCGCTATCATGGTGGCAGAGCAGAACAGTGGGCAGTCTGCTTCAGAAAGGGCATTCCTTTTAATACTACGAACCACTTGGAGGCAATGCACAAGGACCTGAAGTCACACTACATGCATGGAACTCACAACCAGAGGCTCGACAAGTTGTTGATGATCCTCTTCGAACTGACCCATGACCGCCTCTACAAGCGTCTCAAGTCGCTCGTAAAAGGAAAAACGAATCGGCATGATGCAGCCCTTTTTCGGAGGCACCAGGAGGGGATGAAAATTCCCGCATCAGATGTAGAACAGCTGCAAAATGGCAATGGCTGGCTTGCAAAGTCTCAGTCCCAGGCAGAGAGAAGCTACCATGTTGAGAAGCGCGACCCCCGCCAGAGTTGCGTGCTTCGCTGCAAGTACTGTGACGTCTGTGTCGACAGTTACAAGAGCACTTGCAATGACAGCCTGATTTCAGCATCAATGTGCAAGCATATGTCACGCAGTAGCTTACCTGGGGCTTCATGCGACGACCGTGGAGGAGGCCGACACTGAGCCAGATGTAGAAATGCCAGTAACAACACGTGAAGCAACAGGCTTTACGTTAGATGATCAGCCACAGTCCCTCTTGGATGACATTCGGCAGGGTATTAAGGTAGGGATGGAGAAGACTCAACCAAATTCAGAGGACAAGATACGTTTAGCAATGAGTGGACTGAACAAATCCCTCTCCAGGAAGAAATTGGCAAGCTCTTCAAGCTCCCTCGTGTTGAAATACCGTGCCAAGGCCCAAGAAGTACTTGACTCTGCTCCAGATGAGACTTCTCCAAAACCTAGGGTAATCCCTCGCAACAAAACGATAGAAAAACAACCACGGTACTTTCCCACCATAAAGAAACGCCCTGGTTTTGGTCCCATGCATGGCAAACCTCCCACCAGCTTGGAGCAGCAGCACATCATGGAGGGCCTTGTAGCCAGACGAGTTCCTACAGGGAGAGCAGCATCCGCTTAGCTCCCCGTCGATGTTCCGATCATGTCTGTATGGCCCTCGAGGAGCATGACTACTTTGCAAATCAGTAGTCGTGACAATTGGACCACAAAAAAGGGGCAGTGTTCCCCTTGCAAAAAGGGATGGCGTGTTAGACAGCTTGGATTTCTTTCCACTTTGGAGAATGTCAAGAGATGCTCGAGCTAAAGGCAACAGGGGCATCTCTTACCATCCTCCAACAGGTTACATTAGGCGAGGCATTATATGCTGACCTTAATCGTAACGCTTTTTTAACAACCAGGGATTGGCAATTTTATTTCAGTTGATACGGAACGATTGTATCTAAATTAACGGGTAACCACAGCGCCTCGAAATGCTCGTTTCTAAGCGTCCCCCTCGCTGAAACCTGAACTTTTTTTAAATTTTAAATATTACTGCACAAGAACTTGCAGCTCTCTCTGCTTTGGAGAATGTCAAGAGGTGCTCGAGCTAAAGGCAAGAGGGGCATCCCTTGCCATTCTCCAACAGTCGGCTTCTGTTATAGGCTGACGTTAATCGTAACAGTATTTTATTTTCAAATTATGTGGAAAGGTTTTCTATTTAATTTAACCTGTTACCACAGTGCCCTGACACGCCCATTAATTCAGTGTCCCCAATGCTGTCACCGGTGCTCTTTTATTTTAGATATTACTGCACGAGAATGTGCAGCTTTTTCCGCTTTGGAGAATGTCAAGAGGTGCTCGAGCTCGCCATTCTCCAACAGGTGGCTTATGTTATCAGCTGACCTTAATTGGAAAAGTGTTTTAATGGCCAGAGCTTGCCAATTTAATTTCAAATTTATGCAGACAAGTTATCTCTAAGTTAATGTGTAACCATAATACCTCGAGTTGCCTGTTACATGCTTATTTTTTATTTTGCATACTGCTGCACGGGACTGTGAAAGTTGCAATTCCCGCGACATACCAAATTATTTTAGTATGTGACACGTATGCTTTAGGATATAATGGTTTTCTTGCTAATAAGTGCCTATAATCACTGTTTCATTGTTTTGTTAGCCAAGAGGGAGTGACCACAAGCTTGAGGATCTGCTACAGGAAGCATAATCATGTAAGTCATCCCTGTGTGCATGGGATAGTTTGTAACGGGCTAGATGAGATTCAATTGCCCGCATTTTAAAAAGCGATAACTGAAAGGAGAGTAAAAGTACAGGCAAGCTGGTGAATTGCAGACATAACAAAAACCTGAAACACCGGAAGGAAAAAGGACACGAAAAAGAGGATGACACACACACACCGTCTCTCGAACACAGCTGAAAGTTTATTCTAAAACCACAACCTTTTATAGCAGTACACCGCAGTCAACGCCAAGAACCCTCACACCAAGTCACACCCCCAGACTGTTAGCAAGGGCGAACAAAAGAAGAAATGCACTCGACGCTTCCACAGATGCCAAAATCAACCAACTGACAAAAAAAAAAAAATTGCAGTGGTAAAAAAGTTTGTACTTGCTTGTCAATCACCATCGACGAGACACTTACACAATTTCCAGCAGAACCAATACTAAGAGTTGCTTTTACCACGCGTTTGAACTGATCTCGCTCTCGGCTTATCACCATGGTGGCCATCCAATTCGGATGACAGTTGTTGCAAATTTGTATACTACAGTTTCTGAATTTGGGGACTGCAGAACACACCTCTTGTGCTCCATGACTCGCTCATTAACATGACATCCAGTTTAAACTATGTATGAAAACCCACATGCCAAAGGAATATTATAAACACTACCTTCTTGACATTCAGTGGCAGGATTCCTATGCGTTTCCCCGCTACCTTTTCTACCTCCCGTGAAAGGAGTCGACCTACTTTATCTGAAGTGTTCAGAAGCACGTTATCATGGTCACTCTCGTCGTCGTCTGAGACCGTCTTGTCTTCACAAGCAATGCGAGACTCACTCTGCAAGACAAATTCGAGGTCTTCACCATCGCTGCTGTCCGATCTGCTGCAACAAACAGCTCTTTTTCTGGGGACATCACCGCCATTAGCATTCCTCATGCGTGTCGCCATTTTTAAATCCATGTTGCCAGGCCAACGACTGTTGGCGCAAAAGCGCAAAACATTTTTTTTTTCTTTTTACTTTTAGCATCTTTTTGTGTTGAAAATAGAAACCGAAACAAATTTTTGAATGTAACTTGTCTTTGACGCAGAGAGCGGCACAGCATGAGGGTGGACAAGTGTGACTCGTCATTGGCGATATTTGTACAAACTAATAACGAGCACAGCTGGGACCTGGGGGTTAAAGGGTTAAAGTACACCAATGTAATTTAGCACACAGGTGGAATATAATAGAGACGTTGCCTGTCCCTTTTTTCTATCTCTTCTAATTTTTTTTTCCTTTTTTGACCACAGTCCCAGGTGTCAACCGTCAGCTTGCCTGCACTTGAACCATGTTTTTTTGTAAAATTGGCCATTTTTAGTTATATTATTGAACAGCTCACCTTAGTGGGAAAAAAACAGAGAAAAAAACTACTTTTTTTGTAGTTTACGTGTGAATGCCAAATTACACTTTAGGCCACTGTCTATTTCGGCAAAGGGAGGCAGATAATACATAAGCCAAGTTTACTTCCTTCCCATTCCCTCCGTTTTTCAGTCGTAATAAACGCCACGGTTGCCCAAAATGCTGTTTGATGATATTGCACAAAAAGGAATGGGCATTCACCCATAAAAAGTGTTGTTTCCTTAAGTGTGGGGGGCTCATACTTTTATACAGGGTGTTTTTTTTTAACTGCACCATATTTTTAAATAAAGGGGTAAAAGTTTTATGAATGCGGTTTTCACTGCGTGTTTATATGGCTTGGCGAACATTAGATGGGAATATAACCATCACTATATCAAACTAATTAACCGAAATCCGTTAATTAACTTTTTAATTACTGTAATTAGGATATATGTTTATATTACAAACTTTGAGGCAGTCATGTGCCAAGACTGTTCCATTTTGTAGAATTCACGTAATGTGCCTGTGTTCCAAGATATCTGCTCCCAAATGTTTTACTTAATCCGACTTTTTATCCACTCAATTCGGCAAACCCACGAAAGTGGCCACTATAGCCGAACTTTGCTACATTAGCCGGATGAAAGTGCAAAATTCGTGGACGAATATCGCGGTACACAAGCTGGTTACGCGAATTCTACAAAATGGAACAGCCTTGGCATATGACTGCGTCAAAGTTCGTAATATAAACATATATCCTAATTACAGTAATTAAAAAGTTAATGAATGAATTTTAGTTAATTAGTCTGATAATAGTGATGGTTGTATTCCCATCTAATGTCCGCCGAGCCATATAAACACGCAGTGAAAACCGCATTCGTAAAACTTTTCCCCTTTATTTAAAAACTTGGTGCAGATAAAAAAAACACCCTGTATAATTAATGCACCATCTAGATCACTTCTCTGGTAGATCGTAGCACGATAGGTCAAGATAGCAATTCGTGCGGTTCATTTAAAGGGTTATGCCACATTCATATTCGTGCTGTAGTTTTACAGGTCAAGAGACTTGTATGACTGAATCATGCCTGCTGTGGACTAGCTTGTTGAAGGCGCCACATAAATGACGACATGAGCCATCGACTTCAGTGGCACCAAATTTTTGTCGAAGCGCCTATTAGAATTGTCAAAGGCAATGCTAGCAACGCAGTTTGTCTGTGCAACGTCATCAATGCAGTTTGTCTGTACCGCTGCCGTTCAAGGTCCGGTAGCTAGCCCAAATAGTCTAGCATTACATACGAGGTTCGTTGGCACAAAATGCCACAATGAATGAAGTTCAGGCACCTTGTGCAGCCTAACCAACAAATGTACACCACATACTGCAACGGCAAAAACACAGAGCTCGGTCGCTTCTGTCCACATACCTTCTGCGCATGCGCGGGTTTCCCGCCATGTTGGTAAACGGAGCACGCCACACGTCGGTGTATACACTCTGCCAATTTGTAATTCATGTGATGAAGATTTCTACAGAACTAAAACGTATCGGCTGTTGCTGAATTGTGCTAAAAACATTAAGGGTGATTTCAAATAAGATCGACCAAGGGGTGGCTGGTCGACATTTTCAATTCAACTGATATTTTTATATGTCATTGCCTAATATCCCGTATTTGCAACTCCAACGCCCTATACGTGGCGGGGCGGAGTTCCAAGATGGCGGAAGAAACTAAGATAGATTCCCTAGGATTTCACGTGCACCTGCTTGTTCACGCTTGTCAGTGCACTAAAAATGATTCATTTGTCTACAAATGTGAAGCGGTAAGGGCAGGATCATATTACAGGTGACGGAGATATTGATGCGTGGTAGAAAAAGGAGCATGCTGATATTTAAAAGTTGCAGAAACCCCAACTTGCAAAGCTTTGTGGTGTGCGAGTGCATTTTAGGCACCAACCTCGTCACTGTTTGTGGCAACATATTTTTGAGCGTGATGAAGATATTGTGTTTGCGCTTTGCCTGCCCATGAGTGCTCTGAAAAGTGAGCTGTGCACGGTGACCATCAAGCTCCGGTAGAGCAGCGTTCACGGTATTGATGTCTTCGGGTCACAGGCTCGCAACTCGCTGCTGACCTTCTAGGTTTTAGTGTGTTGCAACACGTGGATCAAACGGCTGTATGGTTATTGATAGGAAGTTTGTTACCACAGGCTACCTTGCGGTGTAGCATTGCAACCGGAAGCTTGCACTGCACCTTTCAAGCACAATTTTCAGCTCACGCCTGGAGTGTTGCCGTGCTCACAGTAGCCTGCGGTAACACTATGCTGAAACTGCCTATTAACATAATTGGTGTGTTTAGGGGTTTTATTTATTGCTCTATCAAAAATGTATATTTTAATATATCGTACATTTTTTGTACCATGTTGCAACATTGCTGTCCCTCTCGGCAAAACTACCCATTCTAAGCTCTCGTCAACGTTACTAGATTAACCCCAGTTGTGGAAC